>JAKTQL010002501.1:68010-106549 GCA_030558815.1 Blastobotrys malaysiensis
GCGACGGCGAGATCGTTTTGATCCCGCAGCCGAGCGACTCGCCTAACGATCCGCTCAACTGGAGATGGTACCGAAAATACTGGCAATTCCTTCTTTTGCTCGTTATCACGGCATTGACTGCGGCGACGTCGAATGATGCAGGTGCATTGATGTTGAGCCCGAGTCTGAAGACGAAAATGACGACCAGTACGTTGTCAAGACGGATTTCCAAGAATTCCTGGCCAAGCAATACGAAATTCTGGAGACGCGACTCAAGGAGTATCCTGCGCCTGCTCCACAACCCGTTCTTCCTGAAGCTAATGCTAATGTCGACTACAATGTGGGCGGTATCCAGGTTGAGGGTGTTGACGAAGTTCTCCGTCGAATCAAGGCCCGTGAAGCAGCGGCCGCAGCTCCGCAGACTCCTGATAGAAGCACTACGCGGTCCGAATCAAACACCCCACAAACTCCTGGGAACACCTCGCAGAATGAGGTGCTTGCATCATTCTTCCAGAATCTTTTGGAGCGACGGCGCAATAGTCCTGGCGCCAACAGTCCAGGGCCCTAAATCTTTGGAACACTACAATTGCATCAGACATTTCAAATGCGTTTCGCTACAATTGCATCAGACATTTTAAACGATGCGTTTCGCTACCATTGCATCAAGATTCAAAAAAAGAAAATGCGTTTCATTACAAGGATAGTCATGGGAAATGCTAAGTGTCTATGTTTTTGACGTTTGTGACCAGTACTCTTTGGCGGCCGGCTCGAACCTTGTCCAATCAAAGCGATTCGGGTTGACCGAGAGGCTGTCATTAATGTCAAAGTTCAAATGCTTCCCCGGGGCGAGCATTAAAGAATGGATAATACCATAGTCCTTGCTGAGGCCATGTGGTTCGAGCTTGATGAATTTGGACCGCTCATATATTCCCGCCAAGTCGCTCAGGCTTAAACGATCGCTCTGTATGCGCAGGGTATCAGGCAGTAGCGAAGGGTCCTGGTGTGCCAGGGACGCCATTACCATGCCAATATCCCCTGCAAATGTGATTGCAATCTTCCGGTTCTCCTGCTCGTGATATCGTGTATAGCCCCGATTGACAGGGTCTATTGAAACAAGCTGGGGTGTGTCGAGAATCTTATCGGCAAGAATCCCCGTCTTCATTTCAACCACCTTGATACCTTTGGACCGTGCGTAGTGGATTTCGTTCTGCTGTTTGAGGAAGAATCGGCGAACATTGTCCTTTTCAATGAGCTGGTAGTCCGATCCGTACTCGTACGGGAAGTAGAGCTGCACACCCTGGTCGGCTGCAATGTTAAGGACCTTTTCGTAATTGACGCCGCGGTGGCCGGAAAAGTCCATAAGCACATCGACATTGAGCGCCTCCTCGAGCTGTGACTTGAGATCAAAGTATTGTACGTCTCGCGTCGCCTTTAAGGGGTGCTCCATAAGAACGTGGATGGGCAGTTGGTAATAGTCGCGATACATCATGGTCCGCAGTGCGTGGACCACTTCCTTACCAATGTAATTGCCCACAGAGTTGGGATTGCTATTGAGGATAACCGCTACTCTTTTCTTCATGGTTGGATTTCTTGGATTGTCTTGGCCCCCAAGCAGAGCCCCCCCCAGGTGCGTATTATATACATGACACCTCCGCTACCCCAGAAGCCAAGCTCCACATCACGCCATAACCCCCGCTGACCATTATGAGCTTAATAATGCCTTCCCCAGACTAGCCATCCACGGGGTGCTCTTTCCGCGACCCGTAATATTAACCCGAAACAAACGGCCGAGCCTCGGTGTTCCCATGGCTGGATAACGGGAAGCCTCGTTTCTCCGGGTTCAGCCGTGTGGTGCCTACCAAATGCTCTCGGGAATCCAGTATGCCGTCTCCGGTCCCTGTGCATCGACCCACATGTATCCTGCGGAGACCATTTCATCGAGGCAAGTCCTGGCGCGTACGGGAGTCCACCCCAGGTTGTCTCGTAGCATGGCCACCGACACATATCCCAGGACCTGGCATGCGGAGAGTACGGTGGAATGATCACTACTAAGCTCGCTCGGCGCGGATCGGATAAGCTTACGGGATCCTCCGATATCCACCACCTCAAAACCCTTGCCAAGCACCCGGCAAGACTCAACGGCCCGCTCAATGTCGTCCTCAGAGACTTGCAAAGGACGCAGCTGCGACTGATCAGCGAGCCGGCTGCGCACTTCGGACACGTAGATGAGCCCACCGTTGGAATCCCGGGTCTGTCTGCATATTTCAATGACCTTTACGGCGAGCTCAAAATAAAAGTCGTTTACGTTTTTGCCCAGAAGGGAAGCCCACATGGACCCGCTGTTCGAGGCCGACGATGCCAGTGGGTCAACCCCGATCGCAGTGCACATGCTCGCAAACTCCTTACGGAATTGCGCGTTGGTTCTAATCTCTTCCCCGTGTTCGACGGCGAAATAGTTGAGTGCAGATTGGAACACGGAGAGCTGTGTCTGTAGCTGGTCGACCTGGGTCTTTAATATATTGGTGCTCACGTCTTCATATGCATTCTTGCGGTCTTCAAAGGCTGCTAGCCCTACTCTCCTCATTTTTGTATGTCGCTGGTTACAATTGATGGGTACAGTTCGTAGTTGGGACTTTAAGCCGTCTATTTGCTGTAACAAACTGGATGGCCCTGTAACAGCATCCCTAGCTCCTTTACACCGAGATCAGTACAAGCGGGTGTGTTTTTGAGGTCTAGTCATTGAGATCCCGTGGATATATGTAGACCCTCTAGACCCTCTATTGTTTCAAATGAATTGCGGGGTTGCTGTGGAGTACTGGAGCAATACTAGGAATGATATCTTGTGATTAGATTATAGACCACGGTGGTTAGTAATTGTGGCTTCTCAAGACTAGCTACTATCCCCAGGTAGTGTATGTTGCAGTAGGCCTTTACACAAGTGGTACACAATAATTGGTTAGACGATGATACTGCATACAGATATTCTTACAGTATACCACTGGCTGCTTATTTTCTTATCTAATTTTTCCAATTATATTATACCGCTATTTAATTCTTATCCTTAAAAGTCCAAACTGCACTACCGAAAGCTGAGTTTAAGCCGAATTGTCAATTCTACAACCAAGCGCCAGTTGCCCCAGTAATCTGGTATGTCAACGATATATACCAATCCCCGTCTTAATCATCGCTAAACTACTGAGACTAACATCTCATCAACTAAACCCCTCCTCAACTAACTGAGATTAACATGGATGACCAGTCGTTTATAACGGTTACTCATAATGACAAAGCACGTGATCCGGACAGCCGCACCGCACGGCTGAGCAATCATTAATAAAAAAGATTGAAAATTTCAGATACGAAGATCAGCGATCAATACCATGGGAGCTCAGCAAAGCACACCGGTGCCCGCTGGGGCAACAGAGTCTCTCTACGACATCCTTGGAGTCGAGAAGAATGCCTCAGACTCGGATCTCAAGAAAGCATACAAGAAGCAGGCGCTCATGCTCCATCCGGACCGAAACTACAATAATGAGGAGGAAGCGACCAAGCAGTTCACCAAGGTCCAGGCGGCCTTTGACGTGCTCTCAGACCCTCAGGAGCGTGCGTGGTACGACAACCACGGCACCACTGGTGGCCCTGGGCCCCAGGAGTATGGAGGGAAGGTGACGACGACGGAAGAGCTTAAGCAGTACTTTGATCCGTCGTGGTACCAACAACTCAGCGGAAACCCCGAGGAGTTCTACCGTAAGGTGGGCCAGTTGTTTGACCAGCTGCGCCAGGAAGAAGAGGAGGCTGCTCTTGATGACGATGTCCAGCCGCCGCTTTTGCCGCGGTTCGGGGACGCCAACTCGCAATTCCAGCGAGACGTGCGATTGTTCTACGACTCGTGGTCCTCGTTCACGTCGGTCAAGAGCTTTTCATGGGAGGATGTGTACCGGGCATGGGACGCTCCAGACCGGCGTACGCGGCGGGCTGCTGAGCAGAGGAACAAGAAGGTGCGGGAGGCTGCCCGTAAGGAGTTCAATTCCACGGTTCGGCAGCTGGCCAATGCGGTCAAGGCTAAGGACCCGCGGGTGAAGCAGAATAACAAGCAGAAGCGGGCCAAGGCGGCCGATTCGGCCAAGGCGCAGGCGAAGCGGGACCGGGAGGCCCAGGCGGCCAAGATGAAGTCGTACGAGGAGCAGGAGTGGGCCAAGGTGGACGGGAACGAGGCGCATGAGGCGTTTGAGGTGGCAGAGGAGGACGAGGACGAGTCGGTGGATCTGTTTGAGTGCATTGTCTGCGACAAGGTCTTCAAGACGAAGAAGCAGCTCACGAGCCACGAGGCGAGCAAGAAGCATGTCAAGGCATTGGCCCAGCTCAAGCGTGAGATGCGACGAGAGGGAGTTGAGCTAGGATTCGACTCGGACTTGGGGGTGGACTCGGACCCTGACAAGCCAGCTAATAACCGACGCAAAGGGCCTGAGCCCGTTGAAGCATTCCCCAAGGCCCCGCCAATGCCGGAGGACGAGGACGATGACGAGGAGCCAGAGGAGACCAAGGCTCCCCGCAAGATCAAAAAGGGTGGCGCCAACATCATCATAGAGAGCGACTACGAAGGGTCGAGCGACTCGGAGGAGGAGAGTACTCCAAGCTCGCGGGAGCCACTGTCATCCGACGCAACGTTGGACGACCTGCTGGCGCAATTGGACGGCACACGCATTAGCAATAGAGGAAGAGACGAGCCGGAGGTCAAGGTGAAGGGTAAGGCCAAGCAGCGGCGACAGAAGAAGGCCAAGCAGGTCAATGAGTTTGCGCTCAAGTGCTCGGTGTGCCAGACCGAGTTCCCGAGCCGCAACAAGCTGTTTGACCATGTCAAGGCATCAGGGCATGCGTCCCCCACTCCGAAGCGGAAATAGACATAGACCGCGAATACTAATCTACGAATTTCATTTATTTATAATTGGGCTCTCTGGGCTCTGTAGTCTTCATGATTTAATGACATGTACCGGTACAGTCATGTAATGGAACAAAAGTCGGTTGTTGCTCTATTAAGTATAATACAGTCTATAAATACGATATCGTTAGAATATGTGTCGTAATCGTTAAGCATAGTCGCCGCTGTTGAAGAGACCAATGTCAACTTCAGCAGGAACGCCATTGCCGTGAGTACTCTCCTGGCCCGCCTTGATGCGCTGGTTGTGGGCCCGGATAGCCTCAAGGTACTCGAGATACGAGTTTTCAACGCCGGTAACGTACTCGCCGTTGAAAACACCAATCTCAAACTGGTTCACCTCAGGAATGGTCGACATGGAGCACGCCTTGATAAGGTCATCCAAGTCCTGGTAAATGACCTTGGTGGCACCAATGTCCTTAGCAATGTGCTCGTCGTCACGGTTATAAGCGACAAGAGCCTTGGTATCAGCCAGATCAATGCCATAAATGTGGTTAAATCGAATGGCCGGGGCACACGAGGCAAAGTAGACATTCTTGGCACCCGCCTCCTTGGCCATCTGGACAATCTCCTTCGAGGTGGTACCTCGCACGATAGAGTCATCGACCAGCAAGACGTTTCGGCCCTCAAACTCAAGCCCCATGGCATTGAGCTTTCGTCGCACCGAGGAACGTCGCTCCGTCTGGTTGGGCATGATAAAAGTTCGCCCCACGTACCGGTTCTTGACAAAGCCCTCCCGGTACGCAATACCCAGCGTGTTGGCGGTCTGGATAGCCGCAGACCGCGCAGTGTCCGGCACCGGGATCACCACGTCAATCTCACGCTTGGTGGCCTCAGGACCGCCAAACACCCGTTCAATCTTCTTGGCGAGCATGTCACCCATGGCGAGCCGGGATCGGTACACGGAGATGCCGTCAATAACCGAATCGGGCCGCGCAAAGTAAACGTACTCAAAAATGTCCGGGGCATACGCCTTGGCGGGCACAATCTGGCGGAACACCGGGGTCATGGTCTCCTTGGGGATGATGACCGCCTCACCCGGCCTAATGTCGCGCCACTCCCGGAAGCCCATCGCCTCAAGGGCAATCGACTCGCTGGAGAGCATGTAGTCCTTCTGGCCGTCGGCCCGAGTTCGAGTCCCGAGGACCAATGGCCGAATGCCATACGAGTCCCGGAACCCAATCAACCCGTAACCGGCCACCATACCGGTGCACGCATATGCACCCCGGCACTGGTTGCAGGTGCCGGCGAGCGCGGTGAACAAATCCTCATCGTTGATTCGCGACTTGTCAGACTTTTGCAGCTCGCTGGCAAACACGTTGAGCAGCGTCTCCGAGTCAGAGTCCGTGTTCAAGTGTCGGTGCACCACCTGGTCGAGGTACTCCCGCAGCGTGTGCGCGTTTACCAGGTTACCATTGTGCGAGAGCACCAGCCCATAGGGCGAATTTACGTAAAACGGCTGGGCCTCAGAGTTAGCCGAGGACCCGGCCGTCGGGTACCGCAAATGCGCAACACCCATATTCCCCACCAAACCGGCCATTCGCGACGGGGTGAAAACCTCCCGCGCCATGCCGTTACCTTTACATTGGTAGAGCCGGCCCCGGGGGCCGCAGGTGGCAATACCAGCCGCGTCCTGTCCCCGGTGTTGGAGATAGTGAACACCCTCCAGCAGCTCAGCGCTGGCCATTTCGTTCGGACCGGCCAATAACAGACCTAGAATTCCGCACCTTTACGCACTAGTTAGCGAATCTGTCGCACAGATCAATTGCGGGGGGTGAGCCCTCAGGGGAAAGATGAAAAACGTCTTCATGAATACGTGAATATCAGCAGTCTAACGTCTAAAAGGAAATATTCATCATGGGACACTTTCCCCCCGCATTCCTACGTCAAACACTTACATTATATATTAATTTCAGCAGAGATCAACGGAGGAGAGTTAAGAAAGCAGAGTCCCTCCGGCCGGGGCTGCCCTTAAATACGCAGAGCCCGAGCCAAGTGACTCAGAAAAATTTTTGCCCTCCAATTAGGAAAGCCTCTGCGTGCGCACATCATGCCTCGGAAGGGTGGTGTACGACAGGGGAGGGGTAGAAGAGCCATCCTGACCCTCCCGTTAGAAGGGAAAAAGAGAAGAAAACTCTTACAGGGGGCATTCCTCTCGTTTTATAATCCAGAGCCGTCAAGACGTGGCCTTGGTGTCGGTTTTCGGGTAGTTTGTGACAGATCCTTCCGCCGGGATTCCTGCGGCATGTACAGGTTTTTCCGCCGTCGGTTAATTAGCTTAATTTTTCACTTGACTGCCTAATTAATAACCGTTGGGAGATGTTGGCACGGCTGACCGTCGTGCATCTCGGCCGTACTCGAGTTTTCGGATCGAACTCATCGCAGCCCATCATGCATCTGCCCACCAGCCCGTCGTAGTTGGTTTACGGTCGTCAGGTATTAAGGTTTAATTGGCCGAGTATGTGTGTATTATATTGTAGATCTGGTTGTCTCGGGATTGGGTGGACTATGCCGGCCGATATTCTCGTGGTATTGTCCGTATAGCACTGGGGTACTTTCCGAATCGGTAACTGATTGATAAAAATGTAAAAATTATCTGATGTAGACGCCTCCTTTCATCATTTGCCATAGCCAAGTTTGCAAGCCGACCAGTTCCAAGTAGGTCAGGAGAGGGGTACATTAAATCAATACAGGTTTCGAATATGGCAAGCTTTAATGACGGGACAGTTAAAGCAATGTTTCATAAACCTGAGTCCTCAATAGGCGTATCTAGTAGTGTTACTACGGTAAGATATCAGAATCTAAGGTAACGACGCTCTTGAAGATAGAATATTCTATAATCGGCCTACTATTGCCAGAAAAAACTTCATGCATTGTTCCAAGGTGAATTATTTGCCTCCACTTTTCGTACCATTTCGGGCACCGAGTGGACGGCTTCATGCAGAGATTAGAATACACTGGTTCAATCTCTTGGATCGTCAGAATCTAACACCGCTGGTATAATAGATCAACAGATACAGACTTGCAAGATGATAACGACCTTTTCAGGATTAGTCTCAATAAACTTAACCTATTGTACAGCGCACATAGTGAAAGGGTTGGTGAAAAGAGCAATCACATCCTGATGTCTAACGTACAGTTGCCTCGCATTACACATTGTCCAGGTATGGTACGACTGTTCTGATGCATGGCAATTTGAAAGTTGTATGATACATAGGGGTTATCATATCCATGTACTACCTGCAGTAGAATTTTAATGCCATAACCCGTTCCATAACTACGTAACTGTCCATTGATCCAGACCTAGTCGCTGAGAACCGACAAATTGATTATAATAATACGAGATATTTTGTACCGATTAACCGAGGTTTGTGGCCTGGCCGAACTCAAACCCCCACCTACCACCAGTTCACACAACCATCCGCCTATGTGATACCTTAATTTCAACCACTGCCGACAAATATCTTGGAAATGAAATATCTTAGTTGTGGGCTCTAAACCATTATTATCTTACTCTCATTGTTGTCTATCATGAATTAAAATGTTTCTAGACTGAGCACATTATTTCAGGACGCGGAATATCGTGCCGCACTCTCCTGCAAATACGGTTTGACCAACGCCGCAAAAACGCCCCTGTCTGTCAGTTTCCGCTATTCGCCCACTCGGCTGGGGTTCCACTATTACCTGTGGTATGATCCCCACTACTCTATAACGAATGCCTGTTAACTGTATTTGTATTGTTGGCCCTACCGTAACCGATCTAGATGGATTATTATCCTTATTTAAACCCGTGTATCGTGTGGTTTACGCTATTTGATTTTCGGTCTTTAATATCATTATCGGGATAGGCCGTTTCGAGGTATCATCTCCAAGCCACAGTTATGACGCAAGTTGTGCACTTGAGTGTACCTAGTTTACAGTCAAGGATTCCCTGCAGAGTAGTAAACCGTATTCTTGGCAAAGTCTGGAGTACACATCAATGAAGCCAAGTCAGCTGCAGGTTTGAACCATATGTAGAAGTACGGTACCCAATACTTTGAAAGACAACTGCATGTTTAAGTTCCTTACCGAACCCAATTGGCGAGCATTCACAGATTCACACCTGCTTTGGCCGTTAAATACGTGATGCAAGTATAGACACTGTCGATAAAATATTTATCAGGTCGGCCGTTAATGGCAATCACTCAAAACTTTTGCCCGGCGCATAATGAATACACACTGATTCATTTATAGACACCTATTTGTACTACCTGGTATATTTGGGACTCCATTAGTTTTTAACATCTAATAGCCCTATTGTATGGCTGAAAACTAATCGTGGCGTCTGACACAAAAAATAGGTAAGATGGCTGAATTGGGCTTATCAGATCCGAGTGGAAAGACCTGCTGCCCAATCGGCGAATATGCCGTGGTTGTTGAGATTTTTATAAAAGTAAGTATGTTGTATCAATCAATCTTTGATCTGATAATTCCGAATGTGGTAGGAACCCCTCCCGCGTACATTACAGCTGTAATACCGGATGGTATCAGCAATAGACATTCCTGCAATAATCCCGTGTCGGTAAGAAACAGCAAGGTCAATCTCTAGTGAAGACACGGCATAAATAACTATGTAGGTGCCTCGGAACATTTGAAGGTTTGACTTTGAGTTACAGTTTCGCTTGACGAGTCGAGCAATAGTCAGTTACTGATATATATCTTCCACAAGATGTCATTTCCAACTTAAATTTTGCTAAAAAAGACTTATTTACGAAAACCCATAAACAGAGTTACCACTCCAAGAACCGCTTTTATGGCGTGAAGATTTAGGATGCATTTTGACATTAGGATCGACGCAGAAATGGTGGCAGATTCGATCCGAAGGCAATACACCGATACCGTATTCGGCCAGATGATCTATTGCTTTTGCAAGAAATATTTCCAGTGTAGGAACCTACATGAACTGAATATACGTTGGTGGAGCACATGCCTTGTATCGAATATAAATGATAGACGTTTTTTAATCTTGTAAAGATAGTTACGAAGCAAAGACAAATATGAAATTTGAAAAGGCAGCAACAATTGCAGCCGCTATTCTAGCAAATGGCGCAATTGCCAATGCCAATGCAAGGAACTTTAAAAGCTCTCAGGAGTTGAACTCTGACGACACGAAGAATAAGCTCATCCACGCTCGAGCGGTTGCGGCAGACTTCCAGGAAAAGTACAGTGGAGGCGGTAGCCGCGAGGGCCACGATAGCAGTGTCTCCAGTTCCAGCCACAGCCACGGTAGCAGCAGTGATTCTAGCTCTAACTCCAGTTCTAGTTCTGACTCCAGCTCCAGTTACAATCACGGTAGCGACACTAGCTCTGATTCCAGATCTAGCTCTGACTCTACCTCCAATTACAGTCACGGTAGTGGCGACTCCAGCTCCAGTTCTGGTTCTAGTTTTGGCTATCACGGTCATGGCGGCGGTGGATCTAGCGGCAACTACAATAATTCCGACAAGAAGAAGAAAAAACAGGCCGCTAGACTACACAAGATGCTTTTGGGTAGCATTACCTATATGTTCATCGGTGCGGTGCTCCTTCTTCGAGCGCTCGTATACTGGTCCCTCCGAATCTCACCCCGGATTCTTAACAAGTTTGACACTCGATTCGTCAGAACACTGCGGGTACATATCTTCCTGGCACCCACGAGGAAGTTTCACCACTCGGCACCAGCGAGAATTTGGGGCAATTTTACCTTCAACATTCCTACTAGGGATCAAACACTGATTATCTTTGGTCTGTTCCTGTGCCAGTTCATTCCAATGTTTATCGGTTATTCAGGTAACCCTGGGAGGGAAATTGCTAACCGAACTGGTGGATTTGCTACCGTCCTCTGCCCATTGATGTTCCTGTTCGGCAGCCGAAACAACTTCTTCTTGTGGATAACTGGGTGGCCACTCGACACGTTCAATGTCCTTCACAAATGGATTGGCCGGTTTGTTATTATACAGCTGTCGGCTCACGGTCTTGCCTACACAATTCTTAGTGCCGACAATTTGGCACACTCATACTCGCAGGCATACTATGTTTGGGGCACTGTCGGTTATATCTTTGGTCTTATTATCTTCTTCCAGGGCATGCACTATTTCAGAGCATTGAACTACGAGGTCTTCTTGTATGTCCACATCATTTCTGCCGTCCTCTTTCTCGTTGGCACGTGGTGGCATCTTATTGACATTGGATACATGGAGTGGATCTACGCGTCCTGTGCTGTTTGGGTATTCGACAGATTGTTCCGAATCTTGAGAATCTTCTGGTCTGGCGTAAAATCCAAGGCTCGTTTTACCCTCTGTGAAGATCCTGAGATTATGGAAATCAAGATTGAATACTCCCAGAGATGGAAATTCTACCCAGGTGCTTTTGTGTTTGTGCATTTCGTTAGATGGAATCGGTTCTGGCAGAGTCACCCTTTTACCGTTATTGAGAGCCCCAAGCCGGATGATGAGGGCAAGTTGGTTATCTTCCTCAAGGCTAAGAGTGGTGTGACTAAGCAGATGCAAAAGTACTTGCAAGAGAATGGCGGGACTGCTGAGACTGGTGCTTTCGTTGAAGGCCCCTATGGTCCACGTCTTCCAATTCACCGATACCGGAACATTGTGTTATTTGGTGGAGGTGTTGGTGTCACCGGTCCATATAGCCATGCAGTGGAGATTCTCAAGAAGCCGGACATTAACACTCGTGTTATCTTTGTGTGGGTGGTGACCGATGAGAAGCCGCTTGCGTGGTTCAAGGTGTATCTTGACGCTATGCGAAGAGACTCGCGATTCGAGGTGCATATTTATGTTACCAAGCCAACTACTCTCCTGAATGATTCTGCCTCTTCTGATAGCGACAAGGATGATGAGAAGGCATCCGAGAAGGGCTCCAACAGCGATTTGTCGCTGTGCCGGTTCAATATCAACTTTGGACGACCAGATATCACCAATATCATAAGCGAGGTTACTACCGGTCGCAACTATGGTGACATTGCTGTAGTGGTATGCGGTCCTGGCCCAATGAATGACAGTGTTCGAAACGCATGCCGAAAGAACATTGTCGACTCTCACAGCAGAATTGACTACTTTGAGGAATCCTTCTCTTGGTAAGAGTTTACGCAAGTGTATTATTTCATTAGTTTTTTAAAAAATTGTCTACAAGGTATTATGCCATTGCCATTATGGTAGTTGCTAGTATCCAATGGTATAGCCGAAACGGTATATTAGCCATCTACAAGCCCAGCTCACCAAATTGAGTGCACTCCTAGAGCAATTTCCTGGGGGACCAGTCCCCCAGACCCCTTGGAGCTCCGCTATGCGGAGAACTTGTTGAAAGAGGGTTTGGGGGCTGGCCCCCAACTACGGGAGCTCGAGGGCTGGCCCTCGAATACACCTCTATAGCAATTACCGGCTACGAGAGAAATTTATCTTAATAAACAAAAGCTCTCCTACTTATTTTTCGCTATAATTCCAATGTATAGCCCTCTTTCGAATGGTACTAATTGGCGAGGATCCTCCGATAAGCCGTCCCAATCGGCAATCATCATCATCACACCTACACAAGGTGCTCCACAATCGCCAGTTGCATAGACCCCCGAAAATGAACACGCACAGGAATATTGCGCAGGATACGGGCCCCAATACGTTCCTGTCATGCTCATTTAACCAGGATTATGGTTGTTTTGCCGTGAGCCACGATTCCGGGTTTCGGGTCTACTCCAGCGACCCACTCGAACTACGGGTCGACAGACAGTTCCAGGACGGGGGCATTGGCATTGCGCAGATGCTCTACCGCACCAACTACCTTGCGTTAGTTGGGGGCGGACACAACCCAAAGTACTCGCAGAACAAGGTGATCATATGGGACGATCTCAAGCACCGGCCTGCTATATCACTGGAGTTTCTTTCTTCGATATTAAACGTGCTCTTGTCGCGGACACGGATAGTTGTTGTACTCAAGAACAAGGTACACGTGTATGCATTCAGCTCCCCTCCATCGCAGGTTGCGGCTTATGAGACTGCTGACAACCCCCATGGGATTGCTGCGCTAGCGGGGTCGACTCTGGCTTTCCCGAGCCGCACGCCAGGGCAGATCCAGATTGTCAATCTTGAAGACAATTTGGTGTCGATCGTGCGGGCCCACAAGGGTGCGATCCGGTGCCTGGCGCTGAATAACAATGGTACTATTCTTGCGAGTGCATCGGATACGGGTACAATCATCCGGTTACATACCACGTCCAATACGGCCTTTTTGCATGAGTTTAGGCGGGGGCTTGACCGGGCCGAGGTGTTCTCCATGGCGTTTTCAAACTCGTCGCGACGGCTGGCAATATTATCTGACAAGAACACGCTGCATGTGTTTGACACCTCCTCTGCCGTGGCGAACCGCCGCCATTTGTTGAGTAAGGTGCCTCTGTTACCGAGCTACTTTTCGTCCGAGTGGAGCTTTGTGTCAGCCCGGGTAACGGGGCATAGAGGAGTGGTGGGATGGTCTGCCGAGGACTCGATCATCGTTGTGTGGATGAATGACAAGTGCAAATGGGAAAAATATGACATTGTGGAGCGGGAATCAAGCCCCAGTGGCAACGAAGAGGACCGAGAGGCGCCCAGATGGGAATTGGTTCGTGAAGCATGGAGGAGTTTCGAAGGGTTCGATTAGTACTCCTTTGATAGAGCCGTGTACCAACTTTTGTTTGCGTGTAATAATTTCTTTCAAGGAATACATTAAAAGCACAAAAGCTCTCTATAAACATATTTACAAGTGGATAAATATAGGGAATAGGGTGGCCCAACAACAATGTCTAATCCAGTACCTCAATGAGCACCTCAGACTCGGTGTGGGGGAACGTACGACGGTTGAATTCACGGGCGAGCCTTCGAGGTTCCTCCCTCGTCTTAAATCGCAAAAGCCACGGATCCCCTCCATATTTGACGGCGTTGGAGCGGATTCGATCGATGGCAAGGTCGTCACTATCAACAAGGTTGTAATCCCACAGCGTTCGCAAAAGCTGCCGTTTCGTAGTGTCTTCGGGAAGACCATAGACCACTGCACAATGAGACCGTGGAATCGGCACTCCGTCCAGACGGTCGCAATTGAGGCCCTTGGCTTGTGGTGATGCAAATTGTAGCTTCAATTGAAGCCCACATAGCTCGGCTCCAAGCGTCTCTTGGTAATAGAGCGCCGCCGCTTCCCGTGACGGGAAGACAAGATAGTAGCCGAACCAAGCTTGTAGGGTATTTGGATTTCTTGCCCGCTTGACCTGGAATTCAATGTCGCTGTGGTTAAGACTTTCATCGTAGTTGCCAATTCGCTCAGAAGGAGGTGGAAGAATGCGCTGGAAGTCGCTCTTGGCAAACGTGATCTGCCCGGGAATGTACCAATAGAGTACATTGGTTGCAAATGGGTACTTTTTGAGGAACTTTTGCTCGGTAGTGACAGACTCCGAAGAGCCTCCGCCCGGGCGTCCCAGACTAGTGCTTTCGTTTCCCTTTGCTAGGTCGTATAAATGCTTGTGCGGTGATACCTCTTGCTTAGAACTCTCATACAGCGTTGTGGTCAATTTAGTCGTAACGTCATTAGCCTCCTCATTCACCCTAGTCTCCGAGCGGTCGGTAACATCAACCATGTTTTCCTGGTCTCTTATATGCCGCGTATGCCGGATATAGTTCTGTTGCTTTTGGTACTTTTCGATACCAGCGCTGTTTGGACGAAACAGGGAGTAAAGTAGCTTGACAACGGTAGATTTGTCATTCGGCTTATCGCCTCCTGTAGAGTACGAGGCTATGTTCCCATATCTTCCACAAGCTGTTCTGTATATCCGCCCGCGGGCCAGCCTAATCATGGTTGTAGAGCTCTGGAGAGATCAAACCATCTCATGCCCAATGTCTCTCATTTTTCAAGATTTGGTCATGTGACGTTTACATCACGTGATAAATGCGGCGGCGGATATCTCTGTGCGGCTTATTTGGCGAAAAGCATTACAAGCGGTTATAAAAGTTGATATTTCATTATTCCATGTATACTAACACCTTGCAACGTGAATTGTTGTACTCATAGCCGGACCATTTGCGGGCGACGAGAGAGCCAGAAGCACTAGGCTGACTCCAGGCGATCATAAGCTTTCCAACGGTCATGCCGTAAATGAAATTCTGCCTCGTCAGGTCCAACAGTTTCAATGCAATGCCATTGCGCCGGAAGTTGCGCGCCGTGAATAGTCTACTAATGCCCATTAATGCGCTTTGTGACCCCGACTCGATGATCTCGCCAGTAGATATATCCATCCATTTTGCCTCGGTAATGCGTTCGACCACAACCACCGCGACCGCCCTTTTCCCCGATAGGTAGACATATGCAGCGCCCTTGCCAGACGATTCCTTCCAAAATGGATTCTCTGGAGGAGCCGAGAGCTCAGCGTTGACCAGCTCCATGAGCTCTTCTGCGGCCCTTTTCTCTGAAGCTTTCGAGTCGCCGCTAATTCTGATGATCTGATCTCCATTGTCAAATGTTTCAACGACTTTGGACGGCTCAATGGGCCACTCGCGGCCTTCAAAGGCACGGGCGTGGAACTTTTTATGCAGCGCAGTGTCGGACTGGTCTACTGGGGCGTACGACATGCCGCATTCTTTGCAGGTTATTTGAGTTTTCTGGCCCAGGTCCAAGCGCATTTGCGTTAGTTTTGATAGTTTGGCTCGTTTATGGCCATTGGGCTTGTTAGGAGGGGGAGGTGGAGGAGGGGACATGGGGGAGCGAGGAGTGCTGTTAGGAGAGGAGAGGGGGGAGGATGCTGGGCTCCCATTGAGCGTTATATCGTTAACTTCACTAGTAACCGGTGATAATGGAGATGGTTGCTTTCTCTTGTTCACATTAACCGTTGTAACTTCTTGATTCGCATACTCATAGTCATCTCGATTCGCATGGTCATCCTCTAGGCCCCAGTCCTCGGGTATAGGAGACGGCGATCTCGGGGAGACAGGGGAGAGTGGCGAAGACGGCTGTGGCGAAGGGGTGTATGTAGCTGATCTGGTGGGCTCTGAGAAGGGCTCTGAGAAGAGCACTGGCGAGGAGCCGGTTGAGGTACTCGGGGAGGAGAAGGGCCCCAACGAGTGGTCAAATAGCGCGCTACTTTTCCGGCGCTTCGACTTTCCATATGTCTTCATCATGGTTGATTGGTTTATCTTCAATTTACCAACGCGCGTCATGGACGCGTTAATTTGCATGGGGCCACCGCGACCAACGTCGATTCAATTAGCCATTATTAATTAATTAATTGCGTTTTGTCCGCCGCACGCGGCTCACCGATCACCATGTATATCGCTTCACCACTACAATGCGTATGCTTTTTCTACAATGCTTATG
Source organism: Blastobotrys malaysiensis (assembly GCA_030558815.1). Lineage (NCBI taxonomy): Eukaryota > Fungi > Ascomycota > Dipodascomycetes > Dipodascales > Trichomonascaceae > Blastobotrys > Blastobotrys malaysiensis. The sequence continues at coordinate 84,284 of JAKTQL010002501.1, forward strand.
CTTCAATCGGGTCTCTATGAGCGTAGCTTCCGGCGTATGTACGCAGTGTCGCAGTGGTGCAGCGCGCCGCGTGCGGCTCATTATAATTTATGGTGGCGCCAGCGACCGGCCAAACTCTCTTCCACCACAGCAACAGAGCAACCGCCCCCAACTCAAACATTAAAAGCTATAAGAACCACCCCTGCCACAGCCCAATTGTTCCCACACCCGTATTCAGACCCCTCTTATGCACCTGCGGGTGGATCGCCATTATACACGGGGTTTCTACATGATCACCTGCAGTTTGTCACCATACATTCACTTCTTGGCCTCCCGTATCGCGCAATTACGCCCTCCGTTGGCCCCGCCACAATAACTCGAACCATTATTCCTGTACTGCGGTTTTCCTTCCCCTAGAACCATTGTGTACCATTGTGTACTAGTCTCCCTAGAAGCAGTCTAGTTCCCGGATACGCCCCAGCAGTGCCCCCCCTGAGGAAACATAACTTAACTTGACGCGGGAAATTAAACGTAACTCCGTTGGGAGCGTCGATAGCGAACCGTACGGCCGCTCTGACTGGCCTGTGTCCATTTAAATCACTCGAAACACGCACGGTCGTCAGCAAACGAGATACGAGGGAGACTGACCGACCAGGACGCACCAAGTGTCATCTTGAGAGTTTGTATTCCGTGTCCTCGAGCCCGCGTCCCGACAGAACGAGCGCCAGGGAGATTTCCGCTCGCATACGCCGCCCCGAGACTAATTGAAACGGCATCCGTTCCCCTTAATCAACCTCCAAAGGCACTCTCCATTGGAACTGGGCCTCCATTCGACCTGTAAATATCAGAGCCCACGCAATATGCCTCAACAGGTAAGTAATCAGGGGTGAACCCTTTTTTATTTTTATTTTTTTTATTTTTTACGGGAGGGGCATTTAAAAATGCCGGCTGAAGAGCTTCCATCACGAAGTTTTCTCTAGCCCTAAGCTGATGGTGTACAAGAGATGCTAACAGTGCAGTCTATGCTGAACGAGTTCAACATTCCCATCGCCCCCAAGAGCCGTAGGACCTCGTGTGATTCGTCCAACTCGACTGCGACCCCGTTTGACCAGACGTGGGGCAATGGAGTGTTCACCACGGCGTCGACCAGCACGACGACGACTAACCAAGTAAACAGCACGGCAAGCCTGACCCATGCCAACAATATATGGTCGACCATGTCGAACCCGGGGCGCTCCCCCTTTGCTGAGAGCTTTGCGGCCTCGGCGCGGCTCGAGGAGTCCCCCTTTGAGTCGGCGTCGATAGCGGATGGGTGGAAAGGTGGCGATAATGTAGACCGGGCGTTTATGCGCCGCAACTCGAGCCAGACGGACCCCACGGGCCACTATTCGCTGTTCATGCGGTCCGGGTCGTTTAGTAGCCAGAACCAGCCGCAGATTTCGTCGTACCAGGCGTTTCGGCAACAGCAGCAGCAACAGCAGCAGCCGCAGATGACCAACGCTATTGTCCAGCCCCCGTCCATGATCCAGCAGAACCAGGGTATGCCTCCTTATTACCAGCAGTCGCACCAGCAGCCGCAGGCCCCGCCGCAGCCGCAGGGGCCCGTTACCCCGCGGTTCTACAACCAGCCCTCGTTCCCTAACCAATTTGCATCAACTAACCTGCTGGACCGGTTTGCCCAGGTCGCAGAGGCTACTCGGGAAACGGAGCTCTTGTCGAGTGGCATGTCCTCACTGTCGGTGGAGAGTAATGGCCAGAAACGCCCTTCCATGGTGTCGACGGCCCAGCAGGGATCGCTGCTCAACTCGTCGCGATCTGAACTGAACTCGCCCTCGTCGGTGTCGTTCCGGTCCGACAATAATGTTACCAGCCCGTACTTGTCGCCGACCCCGGTGTACAACTCTCTCGACTATGCCCAGGGCGCCACCGCGGCGAGTTCGAGCCAGCCGTCTCGTTCCAACTCTATGACTTCGCTGTGGAACTCGCAGCCCCAGCAATTACCTCCTCCGGCCTCGATGGTCGCCCCGCCACCTCAGGTTGACGAATACCCCGAGTTCAACGTGGACATTGACTACCGGGGAGGGGTCCAGCAGGCCATGCCCATGCCCATTCCCCTGCAAAAGCCCCCCTCGCGGTCTGGTAGCATTAACGGGTTTGGCTCGGCGCGGGCTCCTCCGCAGATTGCCACCAAACCGGCGTTCCAGCCGTCTCACGGGCGGTACTCGTCGCGTAGCGGGAGCACCACGAGCCCTACTGCGAACACTCCGGCCTCTGTAACGACCCCCGAAATGGCTCCGCAGAGCCCGCCGGCGCCGCTGCCGCGCAAGGACTTTACTAGCATGCGCAGCCCATTACTGGAAGAGTTCCGCACCAATAAGACCAAGAAGTACGAGCTCAAGGACTTGTACGGCCACGTTGTAGAGTTTAGCGGAGACCAGCACGGGTCGCGGTTCATTCAGCAGCGGCTCGAAACGGCGACGAGCGAGGAGAAGGAGGTCATCTTTAACGAGATACGCCCCAACTCTCTGCAGCTCATGACCGACGTGTTTGGCAACTATGTCATTCAAAAGTTCTTTGAGCTTGGCAACCAGGTTCAAAAAACTATTCTGGCTAAGCAGATGGAGGGCCACATTTTGGGGCTCTCACTACAAATGTACGGGTGCCGGGTGGTGCAAAAGGCGGTGGAGCATGTGTTGAGCGACCAGCAAGCCACGTTGATCAAGGAGCTGGATGGGCATGTGCTACGATGTGTCAAGGACCAGAATGGCAACCATGTCATCCAAAAGGCGATTGAGCGTATCCCCAGCGAGCACATTGAGTTCATCCTTGAGGCATTCCACAACCAGGTGTACCAGCTCGCGACCCACCCGTATGGGTGTCGGGTCATTCAGCGCATGCTCGAGCACTCTGACGACAAGTCGCAGCAGGCGCTGCTTGATGAGCTGCACATGTACACGTTTTATCTGGTCGAGGACCAGTACGGCAACTATGTGATTCAGCACGTTGTGCAGCGAGGGCGCCCACAGGACCGCCAGAAGATTCTCGATATTGTCAAGGACTCGCTGCTGACCTTTTCGCGGCACAAGTACGCGTCCAATGTGGTGGAGAAGTGCATTACCTGTGCGTCTGCCGAGCAACGGGGCGTGTTTATAGACGAAATGCTCAAGGAGACGCCCGGCAGCGATACCATGCCAATTGCTGTTATGATGCGGGACCAGTTTGCCAATTATGTTGTGCAAAAGCTGCTTGATGTTACCAAGGGCGACCAGCATGACCGTCTTGTCAATGCGATCAAGCCCCAACTCCAGGCGCTCAAGAAGTACACTTATGGCAAGCACTTGGCTTCAATCGAGAAGCTCATGTCCCAGACGCAAACCCCTAATGATTAATATGTCCCCTAAGTTATTTTCTACTTGTTTTTTATGATGGTGTATATAAATTGTGTATAACTAGAAATGTATATGGAAAATTGGACTACCGTGCCGTTACACCTCGGTAGCGTAATATATTCGAGGGCCAGCCCTCGAGCTCCCGTAGCAGGGGGCTCTGCCCCCAGACCCCCGTCCAATTGGTCCAGAGATCCTCCGCGCAGCGGAGCTCGCAGGGGGTCTGGGGGACCGGTCTCCAGGTCATTGCTCCTTCAATATCCTCGAGGTCCATTCCGTGAGCTCCCGGGGTTCTAGGGGCGGAGCCCCTGCTACAGGGGGTCTGGGGGACTGGTCCCCCAGGTAACTGCTTGGGTGTGTCTAATCTGTAACAGCCCATTACCCGTAACCATAACTTGTTACAGCCGCGCCGTAACAAAAGAGACTGTTCTAACTGCAAAGCACACTCACAATCCGGGACCCAGAGACTTCTTCCAGTCCATTGTGCAATCACCAGAGCGTACTAGAGCCTTAAAACCCACGCCGTTCGGTGCGATGGCGATAATTTTACGGGTGCGGCGTTCCGGTCGCGGGGAAAACGACGAATCGAGTGCGGAGCAAATTAGCCCATCAAACGACAGTATCCAATGTCCAAGTACGCCCATTTGTTGCCCCCGGGATCTCGATTGCGAGCTGATGTGGCCGCATGGCTCACCGAGGACGTGCCCTCCTTTGATATCGGCGGATTCGTCGTTGGCGACGACGAGAAGACGGCGACCCTGCTGTGCAAGGCCTCTGGAGTCGTAGCGGGGATCCCATTCGCCGATGAAGTGTTCAAGCAGTGCGAAGTCTCGGTGGAGTGGTTTGTCGAGGAGGGCGACTTTGTCGACATTGCAAAGTCGGAGAGCCGCAAGGTGCAGATCGCCAAGGTGACCGGCAAGGCCCGTAACCTGCTGGTAGCCGAGCGAACCGCGCTCAACCTGTTGGCGCGGTGCTCGGGTATCGCGACCAAGTCGCAGCGGCTGCTTCAATTGGCCCGAGAGGCCGGATTCCAGGGCATCATTGCCGGTACCCGGAAGACGACTCCCGGGTTCCGGCTCGCTGAGAAGTACGGCATGATTGTGGGCGGCATTGACCCCCACCGTCACGATCTGAGCTCCATGGTGATGCTCAAAGACAACCATATTTGGTCCACGGGGTCCATTACCAATGCGGTCAAGGAGGCCCGACGAATTGCCGGGTTCTCGACCAAGATCGAGGTGGAGGTGCAGTCTGAGGAGGAGGCCGACGAGGCGATCAATGCTGGTGCCGATGTTATCATGCTGGACAACTTTACCGGGGATGGTCTCCAGATCGCTGCCCAGTCGATCAAGTCGCGGCACACGGGCAAGTCGTTTGTGCTGGAATGCTCGGGTGGCCTCCGGGAGGAGAACATCAAGCAGTACCTGTGCAATGACATTGACGTTTACTCCACCTCCTCTGTGCACCAGGGCGTTGGTATTATTGACTTTAGTCTCAAGATTGACCACTAAGTATTAAATCACATGTAAGATATGTACTTCTTGCGGGTAAACATTACAGTCATTATTCGTCGTTAAATCTCATACACACAAATCATTTCTATGTGAAGGAGGAGAACTCCATATTTCGTAACAGCTCGAGGTCGTATTCGGTTTCCTTTTCGGTATCCCCTTCCTCGCCCGTGTTGGGCTCCTCTCGCTTCTTTTCCAGGTCCTTGCGCCGCCGCGACTCAATGAGCCGAATCTGCTGCAGCCTATACCGCCAGTTGCTGATATACTGGCCGCCAGAGTGCCACACCGTGGCAAACTTGGATGCCATGAGCGCCAGGTTTCGCACAAACACTGGAAGACTTTCTTCAGAGACCGTCTTCATGTGGCATGCCGCGAATACAGCAGGCACGCCCTCCCGGCGATACGCTCGCACCCGATAAAAGTTCCTGCTCACCGAGTCGGAGGAGAGCGCGTCGGACTCGCTAAAGGTAACAGTGTGCGGCGAGATGACAATGTTGACAAAGTTGAACTGCGATGACCGCGCCTGCTCAAAATTGAACGGTAGTCCACTCTCGTCGTAGTAGATGCAGACATAGTCATTACCAATATGACGCTTCTTGGCAGAAAAGTTGGCATCGTGCGGATTCTTGGGCATGAGTGTCGTCGTGTGGAAAATCACCTGGGTGATCTTGTCCGTCCATGTATAGGCAAACTCGCCATCAACGTCATTCTCAGTGTCGAGCCCACCGCTGTATATCTGCTTATTGTTCTTCAACCGTACCAAACCGCCCAGCCTCGACATGAACCGTCGATATGGCCGCGACCCGCATGAGTTGCCCAGGAACTCTTGCTCAGAGCTCTGCCCCGGTGCAATATACAAAACGCCGATCTTGTGGAAATCAACGACGGGAGTGCGGTCAAATGCACCCAACGCTCGGTGCATAGCCGGATCGTCAGTAAGCAAGAGCGGTTTGATAGGGTTATATGGGTCCACTGGGCGCGCCAGCTGCAAAAGAATGTACGACGGCGAAAATAGCATGTATGGCTCATTCTCCACCAGCTTTTCTTCCTTGTCGAGCTCTTGCTGCGTGTGATAAAGTAGGACCCGATCCTTGAGCCGCTGTGGAACCGTCTTCTCGTCAGGCTTGACGTTGAGTACAATTGTGCCCGTCGGGCGTCGAACCACAATCTGAGATTTGCCAGTTTCCACGTTTGATTCAATCGACACAATGCTTGTGCCGTAGACCCAGCGCTTGCATTCATAGTTCTGTGGAGTGGGCCGCGTCGTCGTAGACTGCATCACCAGATCAAGGTCGGAATGTGTAAACCGATAAATTAAATCCAATGTCGCAAGACTTTGCTCATCAATGTCATCATTGGTGCCATTGGCCAGGATAAGGTTCCTGGTAATAAAGGTCGCCATCAAATGCCGGCTAGACCTTCTCAAGGTCAAAAACCAATTGGCAATAACATTGTACGCCAAGGCAAGTAGGTATTGTGAAAGGTAATTGTTCTCGTTATTGTTTTCAGCACAGCCAGCGGTAGTCGCAGATGCAGTTTCCTGCGGCATTACTGGCTTCCTTTCCAAATCGTAAGCATGCTGAATGTATTTGAACGCCATGCCAAACACCCGCTTATACTCATCCAGAGTGAAATTATCCGTCAGCGACGGCAATCTAGCCAGTGATAACAAGAACTCAAGAATGTGAGGACTCGACGTGGTGGTGGTAATCTTCGTCTGGAATTTGGTAAAGATCTGCCCCATGAACTTTTTAATACTAAGCGGGAATTCATAGCAGCACACGACAAGACCATGTATACACGGAACGGCAGTTTTCTCCCACGAGGAAAGTCCAAGGACAAAGGCTTGTACGATAAAGTCCATATCACGCTTAGTAAACACCATCGAACTATATCCAATCAAGCTCGACATGGTTCGAATTTGTGCCACAAGAATGTCCAGCTTGGTTATCGCTGCTGAATGACTAGTGCTCAATTGTGCAGATGCACCAGTGGAAGTAGGTGGAGGTACCAGCGTAGTTGACTGCTCTGGGCTCGCCGGCTGTTCCTGTGGAGTATTAATGGCGTTAGTTTTCTGAGGAGGCTGGATAGGCACTTTTGTAGTCGAAATCTGTTCACACAAAACCTTGCGCAGTTGCAAAATTTCGTCGCTGCAGCCGCAAAACAGCTGAATATTTGAGAGCTGTGGTCCTAGATGTGCCAGCACAAACGAATAAGCTTCCCATTCTGCTCCATTCTCGAGCACATCAACGATAATATTAAGCCACCGAGAAATGTCAATTTCATTCTTAGGACTCAACTCGGCACTATCACTTCGTTTCAGCATCGCTGATGGCGTTTCGAGATTGTCTTGAGAAAGATAGGCAAGGTCTTCTGGATACCACCAAAACTCTGAACCATCCGGCTTGTGAGTCGAATATGACCTTCCCATACTGGCAGCCAACCCATCCATGTTATTCGGAGCCGTTAAATAAACCCAGTTATCGGTTGTAACACGGATCCGGCATAGCACCCTCGCAGCCTCAATAAACGCTTCTGGCGACGAGTTCATAATAGTCCGGCAGATCTGACACAAGTTCATGTATACGGAAGTCGCCTTAACCGCGTTGAACCGGAATGTCAAGACGAAAACCTGAGCTAATGACCTTGCAACTAGTCTGCCCTGCAAACTTCTCCCTTGTGAGCTACTACCAGCATCATATCCCACCTTTGAAGTAGATGGCACATCTCTAGCGTATACTGTCATGAGCATGGTGCAAAGCTTCTCAAATGGCTCCAAGTCGCATTGAACGGCAATTTGGCCAAACAGTTCCAGTAGTTCCACCAGTGCACCTTCATCGTGCTCTTCAGCAATAGAGCCAAACAGCTTTTGGGTCAATTTGTCAATAACTTCGGCTTCACAAATATCCCGAGAAATAGAAAAAATAGATCGTCCAAGCTTGACCAGCTTGCTTCGAACCTCTGTCCCCCAAGTGTGGTCGTCCCAAAAGTGTGAAACGAGCGTGTCGAGGTTGTCTGCCCAATTTTTGGCCAGTGGATTGCAATAATGGTCGGCTTCAAAGCAAGATATCACGGTTAGAGCGCACTTGTCGTCGATATAAGCACTCATATCAAGCAAGAAAGTTATGAGCATCTCATAGGGCCCAGAAAAGGCCCGCCTGTCCCCTAGCATTTCAGCAACTAGAGTAGTAATCTGCTGGAATTTATCAATAATCTCGCCAATAACATCATCCCCACTCGCCTCTCCCGTACTATTGTGACGGCTTTGAAATTGCCTGGATCTCCGCAATAGTACTGGCGATTGGCTTAGCAAATAGATTGCCTCGAGGGGAGAGGACTGGCTCGATTCCCACACCTCATACGGGATAGAATCCCGTATCGTCTTGTTGCTTAGAATCTTGTGTATGCAGGTACAAACCTCCAGACCATGGCGCACACTTTCAACGCTAAGCGATACTCGCAACGATGACAAAATCTGGGGGATAGGTATTTCAACCATTTGTTTCCTTGCACCAGGAATGAGCGAGAGCTCAATTAACCGGACCAAAAAGCGGGATGCGCCTCGCATCGTGTTGGAATTGACCTCTCGGTTATTCGAGCCTTCCAAAATCTTGCACAAGAGCATGACAGTATTATTGCCAGTGTGGCTCTTGGTGAGATTGAGCACAGACTGCCATGCCTGGTCGGCCTGTTGCTCCACCGTAATTGTTATGCCACATAAAATCTCCAAAATGTCACACAAGTTATCCATCGGCAGGTAACCATATACCATGACGGTGTCTATAATATCGCAGCACACGGAAATATCACTGCGTCGAGATGTCTTGCGACAAATGCCCACCGTCTCTTTTAGAATCGCCTCCAGGTCGGGCTCGTTAAAAACGGCAATGTTAAACTTGAGCACGTTAATTACAAACCTCAACAGGTTGTGGAAGTTCTCTTCCATGGTGGTCCATGGACTGGCCATATCCTTCTTCTTGCCGACCCGGATTTCCTGGGTTTCACCCGCAACGCGCCGAATCCACGAGATGAGTACGCGGGGGAGAGAGTATCCAAGAACGTTCCCTGCTTGAGAAAGGTCTAGCACGTTGCGCCCTTCATTGGTGAGCGCTTTTAGACAGCTTAGCTGCAGGTCAAAGTCCTCCAGACAAGCACCACGAACGATGCTCCGATAGTACGCCACGCGGGTAGCTATGGCGTACTCATCGTAGCTGATGCAGGCGTGGAGAAGCCTCCAACCAGCACGTCTACACTCTGGTGGTTGTTTGGGGTCGACCATGTCCTTTGCCGCATACCATATCTCTGGGACGCTAGACACTGACGATGTCTCCACAAAAGATCGTATTAATTCACAGGCAGCGACTCGAGATCCCACAGACGAAGAAGATGCATGGCCGCGTGAGCTCTGGCCCATCTTGACCAGCAAATCGCGGATCTCAATGCCATGTATGTTGCCCAAAACTGTGGGGTTGATTTGGGGTGAAGACGAAGTGGTTGCGCTCGGAGATGACTTGAACGGTTTCGTCAGAGTCTTGAAAACATTACCCAGACCCCCTGCCGCAGCAGACTTGTGCGCAGTGTCATCTCCGGGCTTCGATGATGACGGGGTAGACATCTCAATCTGTTAGCCTTTATCAACGGTTGTCATAACGATACTTACTTGGGAGTCTCAATGGCCGACCAATAACAATTATGCTATTATACAATTACCCTCCTGTCTCTGTCGATTGGTCTGGTTCGCTCTAGAGGGCCAATTTACTACTGCAATCGCTCGTATACGGTTGGAGAAGGTTCGCCGTCTGGAGGTTTCCAACAAGAAAACGGAGTTCCCCTTATCGCGCGCGCAGCGGGCGAAACACGAGCCACCTGCGGCTTACCGAGCACTTCCATCGAATTCCACCAATCAACAGGTTAATTGTACAAGTTAGGATATTTGTGTGGGGTGCTTAATGATTGCTATATGGGTGTTTTATCCTGTTTGGCCGTTTTGATCCTCTCCGGGCGTTTAGTGATCTTGTTTGAACGGCTATCTACCTGTCTTTAGAGGGTGTACCAGAAGGGATACAATCTTCTAGCAAGAGCTTTGTAATCGGCTGGATGCAATTACGAGCCAATTTCCAAAACAGCCAGAGCCTTGCGAATGTCTTTAATTATCAGGGGTAGGTGGGTCGTGCGGCGCATGCGGCAAATATAATATTTCATAGTGCCCAGATATACGCTTTGCGGCGGGGAGATCACAATAACCAGATCTCACTACAGAGATCTATTGTCGTTAACAATAAACATGTATAGCGATGAATATGAGAGCGAGCGCCCGCGTATAATGTCCAGCGGCGATGAGGCTGACTCCGATGAGGTAGACCAGCCGGACGCTTTTGAAGAGCATTGGCCAGATGTTATGCATGAGGAAGCCCGCCGCCGTTTCTTTGATGGGCTATCGTCGCGTCTTGAAGAACAGCATCCTATAGAGGAGGAAGGGGAAGAGGAAGGGGAAGAGGAAGAGGAACAAGTGGAAGAAGAAGAAGACCAAGGACCAACAGAGGAGGATTTGGAGCAGGAAGTTGTTTCAATCTATAACGATGGAACTCAGCTTATGGAAGGGCTCGGCCTAGTTGATATTGGTAACCTGGCATGGTGGAACGTGTCTTCATACAAAGTGGGTCATGGTGTCGAACAATTGCGCAAAGACACCCCTTTGGAATACTGGCAGAGTGATGGCGGCCAGCCACATAACATTGACGTGCATTTCTCCAAACGAGTCTCGCTAGCGCGGATATCTATATTCGCCCATTTCCCACTCGACGAGTCGTATACCCCTTCAAAAATAGAGCTCCGCGCCGGTACTGGATACCACGATCTCCAGCTGGTGCTCACTCTTGATCTGACCGAGCCCCAGGGTTGGACCCCAATGTTACTTGACCAGGTTCGAAGCGACGGTATACTAAAGACATTCCTGGTTCGAATCACCGTTGTATCCAACCATCAAAATGGACGAGATAGTCACATCCGAGCCATAAAATTCTACTCTCCCGAGGGCGTTTCAAAAGTTGAGCTAGACGAAGATATCGGATTCACCACGCTGCCAATGCTTTCGGAAACCACCCTCCGGTAATTAGATCCTTGCATATTTATAGCCTTTGCGCTCACTGAGCCGCGCGACACGCGGCGCTCCGCGTTGATTAACACTTTGCTTCACCGAACCGCACGAGCCGCACGAGCCGTACTCGGCTTTAATGATAGAGAAGAACCCCAAATAGATTGCAACAAACGCTTACTGAGCGCTCCAAGGACGTAATCGACAGGCTGGTGCATGTTGGCGCTGTTACTATGGCATTTGTATGCGGCTGCTGCAGTGTAAATCATATCACGGTTTATGCGACAACAACATTTTTCAAAACAAATCGCAAAACGCGGGCCTACGACACTCCTTCAACCCTCTCATATCGTTTCTAACGAACAGGAGTAACACAAATCACCATGGATCTCCAGCCGTTGGCGAATCTGTTGGCACAGTCCGTCGACTACACCCGGGCGAAGGCCGCTGAGGCTGAATTGAAGCAGAATGAGCGTCAGCCCCAGTTCTCTATCATGCTGCTGCACGTTGTGTCAAACGATAGCTTCCCATTGCAGACAAGGTTGGCGGGCGCTGTATTCTTCAAGAACTTTATTAAGCGAAAGTGGACCGATGAGGAGGGTAACTATCTGATCCCCGAGTCGGACGTTGTTGCGCTCAAGTCGGAGATCATCAAGCTCATGATCTCGCTGCCGCCAATGCTCCAAGTGCAGATTGGCGAGGCGGTTAGTATCATGGCAGACAGCGACTTCCCCGACCGATGGGACACTCTTGTGCCCACCCTCGTGGAGCAGCTGGGCCAGGATGCCAAAACGAACAATGGTGTCCTTACTGTCGCCCATTCCATCTTCAAGCGATGGCGGCCACTGTTCCGGTCGGACGCATTGTTCCGCGAGATCAAGCTGGTCCTTGACCAGTTCTCCGTTCCGTTCTTGCAGCTGTTCGAACACACGGACCGCCTTATACAGGAAAACCAAGGAAACAAGCAGGTCCTGACGGACCTGTTTGGCACTCTGCATCTCATCATGAAGATTTATTTCGATCTCAACTGTCAGGACATTCCAGAATTCTTTGAAGACAATCTCGACACGCTTATGGAGAAGGTACATCGATATCTCAACTATCACAACCCACTTCTCGTGACCGATGACGAGGATGAGTCTGGGCCAATTGAGAAGGTCAAGGCCAGCATCTGCGAGCTGCTCGAGCTCTACACTCAGCGATACGAGGAGGTATTTGGAAAGCTAATCCCCAAGTTTGTGGAGACCACCTGGACTCTGCTTACTAACACGGGGCTGGAGCAAAAGTACGATCTTTTGGTGAGCAAGGCCCTGGCCTTCTTGACTTCAGTGGCCAAGGTTCAGAGACTGGCGACCATTTTCGAGGAGCCACTGGACCAAGTGGTGCGAATGATTATCCTGCCAAATGCGTCCATGCGAACTTCTGATGAGGAAATGTTCGAAGATGATCCAATTGAGTTCATCAGAAGAGACCTCGAAGGATCGGATAGCGATACCCGTCGACGAGCCGCCACCGATTTCATCCGAGAGCTCTCTGATAAGATGGAGGCCAAGGTCACTCAGGTTATGACTCGATATGTTGAGGAGTACCTGGCTCAGTATGCGCAGAATAAGACTGAGAACTGGCGAAGCAAGGACGCTGCCATCTACATGTTCTCGGCGATCGCTGCCAAGGGAAGTGTCACTAACGCCGGTGTGGTCGCCACCAACTTGGATGTGGTTGAGTTCTTCACTAAGAATATTGCACCAGACCTTGTTAACGACGACCTCCACCCAATTCTCAAGGTTGACGCCATCAAGTATATTCACACGTTCAGAAACCAGCTGACCAAGCCTCAGCTCACTGAGACGTTTGGTATGCTGGAACGACACTTGGGTTCCGACAACTATGTGGTCTACACTTACAGCGCTATAACCATTGAGCGGGTCCTGGCTATGCGTGATAAGACCCAGACGGGATTGCTGTTCACCAAGGCTGATGTCCAGCCGGTCGCCCAGAACCTTTTGGGCAAGCTGTTCCAGCTCATCATTGGCGACGGCCACAAGTCCCCGGAGAAGCTTGCCGAGAATGAGTTCCTTATGAAGTGCGTCATGCGTATTCTCATCACAGCCCAAGAAGGTATTGCTCCATTCGGCGAGCAGCTTCTCCAGCAGCTGGCGGCTATTGTGAGCGAGATTAGCAAGAACCCATCCAACCCCAAGTTCAACCATTACACTTTCGAGGCCATTGGTTCGGTTGTACGATTCTGCTCTCAGACTGTTAACGCCAGCAAGATTGAGGCGGTTGTCATGCCGGTGTTTATGAAGATTCTCCAGGAAGATATTCCAGAGTTTGCCCCTTATGTGTTCCAGATTCTTGCCCAGATCCTTCGTGCGACCCCCAAGGACGCGGGTTTGTCGGAAGGTTATCAGCAGCTTATTCGTCCCCTCATGTCCCCAGCTCTTTGGGAGTCTCGGGGTAATATCCCTGCTCTGGTTGGTCTTCTGCAGTCCATCCTTGTCCACGGCGGCAGCTCGGCCATTGTCTCTACTGGTAACTTGGTTCCTCTGCTGGGTGTCTTCCAAAAGTTGATTGCTTCTCGAGTTAATGACGGGTATGGCCTCGACCTGCTTGAAGAGGTATTCCTTGGCATTTCGGTAGAGGATCTCCGACAGTACTTGAAGCAGATTGGTGTGCTTCTTCTCCAGCGTCTGCAGTCATCGAAGACTGACCGATTCGTGGCTCGAATGTCGCGGTTCGTGTACTTCTTGTGTGCGGCAGAGAACCGGCCAGGTCTTGGCCCTGCATTCGCCACTGGACTGTTCGACAATGTCCAGGATGGTGTGTTTGGTCCAGTATTCCTCCAGTTCATTCTTCCGGCTACTCTCAAGATCCAGAGTGCCCAGGATCGAAAGATTGCTGCGGTTGGTCTCACGAAGCTGCTGTGCCAGGACCAGGAATTCCTCACTGGCAAGTACTCTGACAAGTTTGTCAAGGGTCTTGACACTCTGGTCAGTCTGTTAGAGACTGAGATCCCACAGACCCTGAACGAGGACATTGCGCTGAATGCGGAGCTCGATCTCGAGGATGCTTCCTTTGGCGCTGCCTTCATTCGTCTTGCTACGACCTCGACCCGAAACGTGGACCCAGCTCCAAGCGTGCCGAACCCAACCCTCTTTGCTATTGCCGAGTTGAAGAGAATTAATACCCAGTTCAACGGTGCGGTCAAGGGCATGGCGGGTTTGGATGCCAAGACTCAGCAGTTCCTCCTCAAGCATGACATATAAAGCACCCCTAGCATTGCAAAGATATTTTGTACAATACCATTACCGATAATATGAAATAACTTCGTCCCTCATTACAATTGTCCGGCTATCAGCGAAGAAATCGACCCCGTCTGCCCATTTCATTACTAGTATATGAGAATGTACACCTAGATCTAGTCCTCCTTCGCCCTAGGTAATCAAAGATTATTACAATTGGCTATGGGTGCCGTTTGACAGTCGTCTATTCAGTCTATCACAGGGTAACTAGTACATGTAAATTTTTGGGCTCTGCTCAGAGGTCGTTAGTTCTTTAAGGATTGGGACGGTATCTTCCAGATCCCACACGGTTCTAGCCTTTGGGTCGAGATTAGACGCATCAATAATAATAGCCCCAATTCGGTTCTTGTCCAGAATCTTCTCGTTTATCAGCTTGTTTATCCGTCCTCCAGTAGAGCATGCCACTCTCGCCTTGCCATTGAGAGCTTTCTTGTCATATTCAATGCCGTTCTTCTTGATCAGCTTAATCGAGCCTCCTGGCACCTTTTTGAGTGCTCTAGTAATGTCGCAGGCTCGGATAGCCGAGATGGCCAGTACAAGAACCAGGTTACCGTCCTCCATGGTCTTTTCGCAGTGCTTCAAAATGAACTCCTGGTAGTTGTCCAAGGTTCGCTCCTGGGTGTACCCGGTAGTATCTACGAATGTGCTCTGATCAATGCCCTGCTCATTGACCTCCAGAGTCGAGAGGTCTTTATTTCGTCTTCGGATCTTGCCGGCGATGAAATCGGCAATCATCGAAGGAGTGTAAAATGCAATTTCTTTCTGTTGTTTCTCAAGACTGTCGCTCTTGAGCTTCTTCTTCTGTACCAGTTTATCGCTCTTCTTCTTTCGCTTCCTCGACTTGTCCTCCGACTTGACTTCTACGTCGCTTTCATCGCTCTGCTCCTTGAGCTCGGCTTCAGTAGGCAAGTGGCTGATATCTTCGTCCCCGGACATGTCGAACGAGTAGTCCAACCCATCCTCCAATTCATCCGCAGCAGTATTAATTTCCTTCGCCATCTTTCCTCCTCTTTGATCTTTTGATCTTTTGACCTTTTGACCTTTTGATCTTTTGATCTTTTGATCTCGAAATATTTAAGTTTTTTTTTTTCCGCGCCGCACGAACCGGCTTATCGCTAATTCGTCCCAACTTAACTTCCCACTGAAAATCTGCAGGGCTAACCCGTTATCAAACATAAACAATCAATTAATACCACAAGATTAAGTTGGACATGGATAATCCGTCTACCCCGGGGCCACTGCCGGTCGACAGCGGGGCCCGGTATAGCGGGGCCCGCAGGCGGCTATTATTCACGCCATATACAACGCCTAGAAGGGATCCAGTAACTCCACACACGATCAGAGCCATGCGGAAGCTTAACACCCCGCGACGACGGGTATCGCGGTACCGAGCCCCGACTCCGAGGGACGACCTCCGGGCTCTTAGTAGGGCTCTGGTCCGAGAGAAGAAGGAGAAGGAGCAGGTAGAACGGTCCTCTCCAATTGAACATCACGGCTCTGCAATTGAACCAGTCTCGCCAGAGGTTATTCCTGTATCACGTGACCAGGCCGACGAGGCAATGCCATTGGTTAGCGAGTCGTTTAGGGAGGTGTCTGTTTCGAACGTGACTCAAGTGCGGTCGGTTGAGGCAATTGAGACTGAAGTGCGGTCAGTTGAGGCAATTGAGCAGGTTGAGACGAGGCGGCGGATGACGAGCCGATTGAGTCTTGCTCCTCGGTTGAGTGAAGAGTTTAGCTTTGCGCATGATCACACAATAACCAGGATGGAAGCCCGAAAGGAGAGTCTAGCGTTCCCGAATGAGAGTATTTTAGAAGAGGAGGTCCCTGTTGAACCTACTTTTAGAATTGAGTTCCACGAAGATGACATTACTATACCCGTGCCTGAACTCCACGAGTCAATACCGGGACCTGAGCTCCATGAGCCAATGCTGGAACCTGAGCTCCATGAGCCAATGACTTTGGATGAAAATAACGATGAATTTAATGACCGACAGAAACTAATGGACATGAATGATGAGATGAATGAGAATAAGGGTAATGAGGACTTTGAATGGTCTGACCTTGATAATGACTACGATGGGGCTAAAGAGGACAATGCGACGCTTCCAATACAAATACCAAAGACAGTGATACGGGCTGGCCAGGCTCGACGGACGAGGCAGCAGCCGACTGCTCTGCCGACGCGGATTATTAAGAGCTTCATCAAGTCGCTGCCGTTGGAGAAACGGCTTGCTCCTTCCGTAATGCCGGCGCTGATCGAAGCCTCAGAGGCGTATTTCGAGCAGACAATGACTGATCTAGCGGAATATTCTGACCATGCGCGGCGAAGTCGAATAGACGGATCGGATGTAGTCCAGTTAATGCGTCGACAGCGAATCATCACGCGCAACATGCCCCTCTATGCAGTAGCCCAGCAGCACTTGCCGGGCGAGCTCATGGATCTTATTTAACGTTACTAATTCTATTATTTGTCAACCGGATGTTACAGGGTGAGTATGTACAGGAAAGTTAGGATCGGTTTTGTTTAACGAACCGGAACAGGTCGATGCAAGCTGCAGGGGTGACGCCCTGAATTCGTTTGGCCTGACCAAGGGTCTGGGGGCGGACAGTTTCCAAAAGGGTTCTGCTCTCGTTGGAAAGCGAGGCGAGCTGTGAGTAGTCCATGTCATGGGGGATTTGCAAGTTCTCGTCCGCCTCGAATGCCTTGACTGCTTGGAGCTCTCGCGAGATGTACGGGGCGTACTTGGCGTCGATCTCGACCTGCTCGAGCACTCGTGGGGAGACATTTGCGAGTTCGGGGAATTCCGGCAGCAGGGTTGAGATATAGGTATCGTTGAGTCGCAGTAATGCGTATCCGGAGCGACGCTGGGGGTCGTTTGGATTGAGCTTGACGGCAGGGATGCGCTTTGACCAAGCGGACGGGGAGTGGGTTCGCGATTGCAGCAGGTGCTTGGCGCGTTGGTAATCCGCGTGATCGTGGCCGAATTGGTTATATCGGTTATTGGACACGACGCCGAGGTCGCGGCCAATCTGGGTAAGGCGAATGTCTGCATTGTCCGAGCGCACGGTGAAGCGGAATTCGGAACGCGAGGTGAACATGCGGTAGGGTTCTTCGACGCCCATGGTCACCAGGTCGTCGATGAGCACGCCAATATACCCCTGGGACCGCTTCATGATGAACGGGGTCTTGTTCGCGGCAGCACGGCCTGCGTTGATACCGGCGATGATACCCTGGGAGGCGGCTTCTTCGTAGCCGGTGGTGCCATTGATCTGGCCGGCGAGATAGAGGCCGTCTACTTTTTTCGTTTCGAGCGAGGGCTGCAGTTCCCGGGGGTCGACGTAGTCGTACTCGACGCCGTACCCGGGCTGGGTCATGACCACGTTTTCGAGGCCCTTGATGGTGCGCAGGAATTGGAGCTGGATATCCTCGGGCATTGAGACGGAGATGCCGTTGGGGTAGACAAGGTCGCTGTCGAGCCCCTCGGGCTCGAGCCACACCTGGTGGGACTCTTTGGAGGAGAAGCGGAGGATTTTGGACTCGATGGAGGGGCAGTAGCGGGGTCCCTTGACGGACTCGCGGATATGGACTGACTTTGACAGGTTGTTGCGCAGAATGTCATGCGAAGTCGGGTTAGTGCGGGTCATATGGCACACCAGCTGCTGGTCGGCCAACGAGACGGAGGAATTGAGGGTGCTGAACGGGCGAGGTGGGGCGTCGCCCGGCTGGACCTCGAGGTCTGAAAAGTCAATGGAGGACTTGAGCAGGCGGGGAGGGGTGCCGGTCTTGAGTCTGCCCATGCGGAACCCAAACGACTTGAGGGTGGTGGAGAGGCCAAACGTTGCGTCCTCGCCGATGCGCCCTGCCGGATAAACTGTGAGACCAATGTGGATCTCGCCCGAGAGGAATGTTCCGGTGGTGATGATGACTTTTTTGGTGCGGATGAGCTCGCCGGACTCGAGCATGACGCCGACGATTGCCGGTCTGTTTTCGGGGGTTGTATCGAGGAGCACGTCCTTGACGGCGCCTTCCTTGATGGAGAGGCGGTCGCTGTACCGCTGGAGTTCGCGGAGCATCTCCCGCTGGTAGATATTGCGGTCGATCTGGGCGCGGGGGCCCCATACGGCGGGGCCTCTGGACCGGTTGAGCACCTGGAAGTGGATACCGGCCTTGTCGACGATGCGAGGGGCGACGCCGTCCAGGGCATCGATCTCGCGCAGGAGAATGCCCTTGCCTATGCCGCCGAAACTGGGGTTGCATGAGCAGACGCCAATGTTGGCGAGCTTGGGGGTCACCAGCACGGTTGCCGCGCCGGACCTGGCCGCTGCGGCACTGGCCTCGGACCCAGCGTGGCCACCGCCCACGACGACCACGTCGGTGTCCAAGGATTCGTCGAGTTGGTGCCTAAGCCGGGCGTCCACATAGAGAGACCGCGACGCTCCAGCTTTAGCTCTACAAGCTCTAAAAGCCCTAGATCTGGCTACTCGAAGCATTACAATATGGAAATTAGATGGTATTATACCGGTATCTAGAGTATATAGTTTGATCTGGTATATGATAGCGCCGTGGGGAGGAAAAAATTTCACAATCGCGATCCACTGATAGCTCCTATACTATACAATTTACACCCGCTCTACAATACTCCGAGACTATACATGTAGTTACATGTCGTAACATGTCGGTTCACTAGTTGATCCGATGCAATACGTACCACTAGGTTATACCACACTAACCCCCGGTACTAACCCTCGGTACTAAAGGTACCGGACTATCTCCACGGGACTAACATTAGTACCGCCCAAGCCTCGACGCGCAGCGTCGCCCCGGGGGGTTTGGGGGGCTGGCCCCCCATGAACCTACGCTACAGGGCTCCCCCGTGGATCCCATCTACTCTCGGAGTACCCCCTCAGCAGTCCAACTCTCCGCCCCCAATGATTGAGATGCGATGTGCCCCACCGATTAGGCCAACTCCCCATCGCCCACCACCACCACCACCACGACCAAATACCACCACTACAATGCCGCCAATTATTAAATAGAGCACATAATTGCCTGGGGCTCTGCCCCAGACCCCGTAGTTGGGGGGCCAGCCCCCCAAACCCCCGTAGGGCAAGTTTATTTTTCGGGCGGGGAGGGGATGTCGGAGGTGGCCATTTATGCGCGCTGGTCCCGACAACGGAAGATTTCGTAACGAGGCCCCGGGAGCGCCCTGACAAGGCGTATATATAGCGTTGCGGGCCTTCCACCCCATGTAATGCACAACATTGAGAACCTGGAGAACAAGATGGGCAATTTCTTTCTGGAGAACGGGTCGAACCGACGGGACCCGGCCTTCTTCCACTCGGAGTCTGGCATGTCGACGCCGCTCCCGCTGCCGGACGTGTACACGCAGCCCGCGCACAAGTACCCCGGGCTCGACCAGAGCCACGCCTCGACGGGCGTGATTTGGTCGACCGAGCAGGCGGTCGCCAAGGGGTACAACCCGGACGACCCCAACTGGGCCAACTTTGGCCAGGGCGCGCCCGAGGTGGGCAACATTCCGGGGTGCAACGACAAGCCGACCCACGTCGAGTCGGGGGTCTTTGAGCGCGAGTACGCCCCCACCGCGGGGCTCAAGGAGCTGCGGGAGGCGGTCGCCAACCTGTACAATGACAATTACCGTAAGGGCATGGCCTCCCAGTACACGTACGAGAACGTGTGTATCGTGCCCGGAGGGCGGCCGGGGCTCATTCGGATCGCGTCCATCCTGAGGGACTGCTATCTGGCCTTCTTCTTCCCGGACTACACGGCGTACTCGGAGATGCTGTCCTTGTTCAAGAACTTTGCGGCGATCCCGGTCCCGCTGGACGATAGCGACAATTACTCGGTGCACCTCGACATCATCCAGGGCGAGCTGAACCGGGGCGTTACGGCCTTGCTGACCTCGAATCCGCGAAACCCCACGGGCCAGTCGCTGCGGTCGCAGGATCTCAAGCGGCTGCACGACATGTGCCGAAAGACGTGCCTGCTGATCATGGACGAGTTTTACTCGCGGTACAATTACGACGACGGGTGCGACGGCAGCTCCGTGTCCTCGGCCCAATTCGTCCAGGACGTGAACGCGGACCCGGTGCTCATCCTGGACGGCCTCACCAAGGCGTTCCGGCTCCCGGGCTGGCGAGTGTGCTGGATCCTCGGCCCCAAGCAGTACATCAACGCGCTGAGTTCGGCCGGGTCCTTCCTCGACGGCGGCACCAACGCGCCCTTCCAGCGGGCCACCGTGCCCATGCTCGACCCGGCCTACGTCAAGACGGAGATGGCGGCGCTGCAAAAGCACTTTAAGATGAAGCGCGACTACTGCATCAACCGCCTCGAGGCTATGGGCTTCAAGTTCAAGGTCAAGCCCAACTCGACCTTTTACATCTGGCTCGACCTCAAGCATCTCCCGGGCAAGATCCGCACCGCGCTCGGCTTCTTCCAGGAGTGCCTCAAGGAGCGCGTCATCGTCGTGCCCGGCATGTTCTTCGACCTCAACCCGCTCGCCCGAAGAGAGCTCCACGACTCGCCCATGTTCCACTTTGTCCGTATCTCCTACGGGCCCGACATGGCCTCCCTCAAGCGCGGCCTCGACGGCATCCAGCGCGTCGTCGACCGGTACCGTGCCGGCGCCTCTATCCTGCCCCAGCGTTAATTTTTGTATCATAATATATTCTTTGGACTCATCGGGCTACGGGAGCTCGAGGGCTGGCCCTCGAATACACTTTGCCAGCAATTGCCTGGGGGGGGGGGGGTCCCCCCAGCTACGGGAGCTCGAGGGCTGGCCCTCGAATACACTTCGCGAGCAATTGCCTGGGGGACCAGTCCCCCAGACCCCCTGTAGCAGGGGCTCCGCCCCTAGAACCCCGAAGACTCTCAATGACCAGGCCGTCAGTGGCTCGCTGATTTAACGTTAATTCACATTTGCTTGCATAGGTCCGTTTCCGTACAATGGAGGAATGCCATTTACGGCTGATATGCAGCCACGATGGTCTCCAATGGGTTTTAAATCGCCCACAGAGGCCACACTGGGGGACCAGTCCCCCAGACCCCCTGTAGCTCCGCTACGCGGAGTGCTCTTCGAATTAACGTTAATTCACGTTTGCTTGCATAGGGTTGTTTCCGTACCATGTAGAAACGTAATTAGCCCTTGATACTCCGTCCGGATGGTCTTTAATGGGGCTTAAATCGTCCTACGAGGCGACTAGTCCCTCAGGCCACCAGGAGTTCCTCTACCTTGAGAGCTTGTCAAATTAACGTTAATTCACATCCGCTTGCATAAGGACGTTTCCGTATGCAGTTGGAACGCAATTAGCCCTCGATACTCCGTCCAGATGGTCTTCAATGGATTATAAACTGCCCTCGGCGGTGACTCTGGGGGACCAGTCCTCCTGACCCCAGTAACTCCGCTGCGCGGAGAACTCGACGAAATAACGTTAATTCGCAATCGTTGACCACAGGACCCGTCCGCAGGCCAAACGGGGGTCTGGGGGCAGAGCCCCCGCTACGGGAGCTCGAGGGCTGGCCCTCGAAGACACTAGGCGAGCAATTACCTGGGGGACCAGTCCCCCAGACCCCCTGTGGGCAGGGGCTCCGCCCCTAGAACCCCAGATCAGTTAGACGGGGGTTTGGGGGCAGAGCCCCCAGCTACGGGAGCTCGAGGGCTGGCCCTCGAAGACGTTACGGAGCAATTACCTGGGTTGGCGGGGCAATTAGAATAACATTAATCTATACAGGGTCGTAAAGGGAGCGGTTAGACCTTCATGTCGTTGAGGCCGAGGTCCTCGTTCTGCTCGTGGGTACGCTCGTAGTCCTCAATGGTCATGTTGGGGTCTGGGTCTGGAGCGTACACGTTTTGGATGTACGAGCCGGCGAGCGGGTCGACCATGATGACGGTAAAGTGGCGGTCGCCGTTGATGGCGGCCTGGAGGTTAGCGAAGAAGTTCTTCCAGTTGTTTTTGGTCTCGCAGCAGGAATGCCG
>JAKTQL010002502.1:0-22331 GCA_030558815.1 Blastobotrys malaysiensis
ACTCACGATCTCACGATTAACAGTCGTGCGCCTTAACCAGCTTGGCCACGGAGTCGTTTTGCTTCTTGAAATCCGCGAAATCGTAGCAACTTTAAAGTGTTGATTTTGCATTTTTGAGCCGCAAATTATGCGGCTCATGCGGCATCAAAAATTCGTTTCCACGCCATTAAAAGGCACACCAAGAGAGATTAATGTCAACTCCATACCATCGGAAGGTTCTCGGTTTTAAATCCTGCGAAGGAAGTGTTTCCCGGGAGCTACGGGGGGTAGCCAATCCCCACGGCGCGAATGCGATAATTTGGGTGGACTCAAGTTGATATGAAACGGATTACTATTGTTATATTGGATTACTATTATGTATTTTATATTGGGTCCTCTGGCGAAAGCCGCTTATAGGACTATAATTGATTTCAGTTCAGTTCATCAAAAATTCGTTTAATATTAGTGAAATTCACAAGGCATTAATATTCATTGCTTTGAGAATAAATGGCTTTACTCAGAATATGATTATCTATCTTTCTGGTCCATTAGTTATGGTTTCTTTTTCGGATATTAAAATGAAGAGAGAAATTCATCTTCCCCCTGCCAGGATAATATTATTTTGTATTTTAACCCGTTACCACTTGCGACGAAGCTAGGATTTGATTAATTCAACATATTTGCCTGTTAGGCAGACGTTTCGACATGCTAGAAACATTAAAATCAAGTCATTAATTCGATGGGGTCGATTTCCTCGACGCTTTTGCATCAGTGACGCGAGGGAAAGCTGTTTCTCCTGGAGCTTGACATACGAATCACTAGTACATGTACCAATGCTGCTGGTCGCACAAAATGCTTTAGAAAATACCTGTGTCAGCCACCCAATTGCGAGCATTCCATCTAATGGGACAGTTGCGGTATAGAGTTCCAGAAATCAATCACCGCGATCGAGCCTTCCTTCCAAATGCGCCGTATCCTCTCCTCAACTGAACGGCATTGCTGAGGTTACGTCGCTGGTCACCCCTCATCTAGTGCGCTTGAAGGAGCAGTCCCATTATACGTGCTTGAAGCCTTCCCAGATCTCAATTTGAACCGGCTCTTGAATGCAAAGGCATAGTCTTCCTTCAGCAATACGCAGAGACCTTAATGAGGAAATAACATAATAATAACATTCTGTATTTTCAGCCCGTTGCCACTTGTGACTAAGTTAGGCTTTAATTACTTCAACATACTTGCCTGCTATGCAGACGTTTCGACATATTAACAAAAAATAAAATCAAGACATTAAGTCGATGGGGCCGATTTCCCAGACGCTTTGAGGAAATAACAATATTATAATGCCCAGTCTACTCCACAATAATCAAAGGGATAGCGATTTTCCCCGGGTTGTCAGTTTTACTTCATTATCCGCAGAATCTTGGAGCGAATCCAGAACTTGGGGCTCGAAAGTGCCTCGGCGCTTTCCAAGGGACAGCGACGCAAGATTACGCATCATGCTTGCAAAGCATGGGCAAAGGTCTTCGCTGCCGACGATAGGGGTAATCACTACCGCGAGATCAATGGGAATGTTCCCTACTTGCGGCCTAGCAAAAACCCAGTGTGTGCGATGGGAGAAATCCCGCCATCTGCTGCTTGCAGCCTCCCCGGACCTCAATCTGAGCCGACTCTTGAACACCAAGGTCGGTCTCAAAGCGGTAGCTGAGTTCCTCAATTCCAAACCGCAAATCTTATCATGATAATGTTGATATGTGTTTTTTCCCCAGCTCACCTTGGCACCCTTCAGTAGGTGTCTACTCCACGAGAGTCAAAGGGATAGTGGTTTTCTCCCCTTATCGTCAGCTTAACTGAGGGAATCCGCATTGTCTACAGTGGACTGGTAACCGAGGTGCCAGTCGACTTCAGTTCGCACATGATGTCTATCAGAATGTCTTTGATCTGGCTGGTGAAGCTCAATGTCTAGATATAGTCTTCCTTTAGCAGTATGCAGAGACTCTAATCAAGAATTATTATCCGCAGAATCTACTGTGGACTGGTAAATGTGGTGTTGGTCGATGCCAGTTCGCATACGATGTGTATTATAACGTTTATTGATCTGACTGTCAAGACTCAAAAGGGCCAAAACATCGACCTAGTGTCTTCAATTAATTGATGTAAGATGTAGAACCATCTGCCTAGCAAGCGAATATGATGTAAACAACGCCCAACTTCGACACACGTGGCCACAGGCTCAAAGAGTATTATTAGAATGCTTATTGATATATCTGTAGAAGTCATCTACGCCTAGAAATATTCCTTTAGTTAAACCGACTTTGACAATGTGACAATGAATTGGCCGTATCCTCACCAAGTATGCACAAAGGGAGCTATCGCAACGCAATAACTCGGCCCAATTGAATTTCTTGGCCAATGGTACAACTACTTCAATATGCAGATGCTCAGCATGTCTACAAATCCGGGATCTTTGGGAGAATAGAGCATAGTATAATGAGTTAAGCCATACCGCAGTAGAAATCATTGGTATTGGAGTATATGCCGGTGTGCGGATATCCGTACCGACAGATGGCAGCTTGGTGCATTGGTGACATTGAAGAGATGTTACATTGCCGACAGCCGATATCCCCCCGAGCCACTGATCCGAAATGATGTACTGGCAATAAATGGACCAACCTTCAAACGTATAGTGTAAAACGTCTACATTATGAATTAGAGGTCCAAGTAGTACTACCCCTGGGTAGGAGTTGACAGTATTGGTATGTACCAACGGTCCGGTTATCAGTTGTATCAGCACACAATTGCAAATCTACCAATAAGTGATAATGATAACACAGATAACTTCCTTAACCAAGAATACGGCTTGGGAATTGATTTGCGCACATAATCCCACCGTTCTATGCATCCATCTGCCCTAACGGTATTGTGTCTGCGTAGAACCGGTACGGCGTTGTACCACTGACACAACATTTAATGTCGTAGTTCTCCACAAACCCGAATTACAACATCACCTACAGGTACTGGAACATGAGACTGCATTATAGGTGGGCTGAAAAAATTTAACTCTGGATATTCGTCTACTATGAACGTTGTCTACTATGTTCGTATCTATATAGGGAAAATCAATGCGTTGCGATGACGGAGTAAATTTAGAACTTTTCACCAGTGTCTGAGTATCACAATATTGTCTAAAATACACTACAAATTTACCATGGAGCGAGTACAGGGCCTTTGCGGATACCGAGGCGTATTCGTCTAGTGTAACAACCGCTCAAATGGAACAAGATAACAAAGTATCGAGTCGAGGCAGGATGAAGTACGGTGATAGGTAGGTAGCTTACACCGCAGCCCGATGGAACACCCCACACTCGTAGGGTACAGCTCCCCTCCATCGTATACACCATGAAACCAACAAAAAGGATCTTCATCACTTCCCGAAGCAACCTCGCTGCAACCATTGGGGCCAAAACCGTGCCCTAAATCACACCTAAACCATCGTGCCTTGGCTGATGTAAAGGCTTGTGCCCATGCGACAGGCGAGCCGCTTGACAGGGGGTGCATCACTCAAGATTATCTACCCCAGTGTGCCAGGTGCCCCTTAATCGTCGTAGGTAGATAACATTCTTAGGAAGTTACATGCCGATCGCCGACCACCGCGGAACCAGCCATGGCTATTATGCTGGGGCTGATTGTACATACACCACGGTAGCGAACGTTACACTCCATCTCCCCCTCTACTACACCGCGTTTCGGGTCAACCTGCAAGTGTGGAGGAGAGGATCTGCGACGAGCGGACTCGATAGAGGTCGTTCGTTATAAATACAAGCTATTGGCCGCCTATTCGGGATTAGACCAAACACCATACATTGAGGGCATTGAGAATGAAGCTCCAGTTACTCTCTGTTATTGCTACGTGCCTCGTAGCGGTCACCGAAGCCGTCTCGGTGAACCCTCTGCCCAAGCCGACCGAGATCAAGTGGGGGACCTCCGGCCCCATTCCAGTGTCTGGCGGGCTCTATCTCGACTCCAAATACAACGAGATTGTGTCGGGTGCGTTCAACCGAATGCAAAACACGATTCACGACCTCAAGTGGGTGCCGTACGCTACCGAGGCGCCAATTGCGACCTTTGAGCCGTTCCCGACTGGGATCCCTCCAGCGCTCAGCAAGCGAAACAACCCAGCCGTGATCCGGGTTAAGGTAGACATTGAGGACTACGACGCCGATCTGCAGCACGGCGTTGACGAGTCGTACACGCTCAAGATTGAGGAAGGTTCGCAGGACATTGCAATTAGCTCCAAGACCATTTGGGGTACTCTCCACGCTTTCCACACTCTTGAGCAGATTATCATCGCTGATGGACAGAACGGCCTTCTCATTGAGGAGCCAGTCGAGATCACGGATGAGCCATTGTATGCTCACCGAGGTGTTATGATCGATACGGCGCGAAACTTCCAGACGGTGCGAGCGCTCAAGCGCCAGATCGATGCTCTGGCGCTTTCCAAGCTCAATGTGCTCCACTGGCACATCACGGACACTCAGTCCTGGCCAATTGAGATCCCCTCCCTGCCGGACATGACCAAGGACGCTTACTCGACCCGGGAGACCTATTCTACCCAGGACGTCAAGGACATTATCAACTATGCGCGGGAGCGTGGTGTGCGAATCATTCCAGAGGTCGACATGCCAGGCCACTCCGCGTCCGGTTGGCAGCAGGTTGATCCACAGGCTGTCGCGTGCGGCAACTCGTGGTGGTCAAATGATGTGTGGGAGTACCACACTGCGGTGCAGCCCAACCCAGGCCAGCTCGACCTCATGTACAATGGTACTTATGAGCTTTTGGAGAAGGTTTACAATGACCTCTCTGATGTGTTTACCGACAACGTCTTCCATGTTGGGTTTGACGAGTTGCAGCCAAACTGCTACAACTTTTCGCGCCCAGTCCAGGAGTGGTTTGCCGAGGATTCTTCGCGAACGTACTTTGACCTGGCCCAGTACTGGGTTGACAAGACTCTCCCCATCTTCCAAAAGCCCAAGAACCGACGGCTCATGATGTGGGAGGACTCCGTTCTGTCGGCTGACTTCCATGCCAAGGACGTCCCCAAGGACATTATCATGCAGTCATGGAACAATGGTCTCGACAACATCAAGGCCCTGGCCAAGAAGGGTTACGATGTAGTGGTCTCTTCCTCGGACTTTTTCTACCTCGATTGCGGTGTTGGCGGCTACGTGACCAACGATGCTCGATACAATGTGATGGAGAACCCAGATGCCGATACACCAACCTTTAACTACGGCGGTGATGGTGGATCGTGGTGCGCTCCATACAAGACGTGGCAGCGAATTTACGACTACGACTTTACCCAGGGCCTTAGCGAGGAGGAGGCAAAGCATGTCATTGGCGCTGAGGCCCCATTGTGGTCTGAGCAGGTTGACGAGACTGTTATTGACAGCAAGATCTGGCCCCGAGCTGCTGCTCTTTCTGAGCTGCTGTGGTCCGGCAACCGGGATTCTAAGGGCAACAAGCGAACTACTGAACTGACCCAGCGAATCCTCAACTTCCGAGAATACCTTGTTTCTACCGGTGTCAACGCTGCTCCATTGGTGCCAAGATACTGCGCCTTCCACCCTCACGCGTGCGACCTTTATTACAACCAGACGGTTATGAACGAGGAGCAGTAATGGATTGGAGTTTGTTTCGTTTTATTTTGTTTTCAATTGTCTTATTCTTTATTTTTTTTTATCGCATCATAATCAAAATTCAATTTACCATTAATCTGTTGTACTTCATTTAGGTATCATTGTTTCATCTTGTCGTTTCATAACCACCGTGTCCAGCGCGGTCGTCAATGGCGTCCAATGGGTCGTTCAACGATATCACCATGGGGTTATCAATGTTAGTATCGGTCTTTGGTAAAGATTATATATTGTATAAAAAAAAGTAGTAGTAAAAAAAGAATTGAAAACAGAAAAGGGGGATATTAAAACAAATGGTAAAAATGCCTATTTTTTAAATTCTTTTGGATCTCTATGCCCAACCCAAAGAGTTTTCACTCATAACAGGCTTACTAATTGGCTGCTGGCCAATCGGTACGCTTCCACCCTGTCGGCTCGAGTTGCCAGAATTGCCGCTAGAAATGGAGCCGTCATCAAAGAATCGCGAGCCAATGCTGCCTTCTTCGCTGCCCTCCAAAACGAGCGAGTTTCGCTTCTGTCTATATCGCTTAGCAACGAAGAAGATGGCACCAACATAGGCAGCGGCACCAGCAATGGCGCCAACCGCAATGCCAGCAGTCTTGGTGTTAATCTTGGACTCTGGCGCAGTCTGGTCGAGCGAGCCCGACGACGAGCCGGAATCGCCTCCATTGTTACCGTTACCGTTACCGTTACCAGAGCCGCCATTGCCAGAGTTGCCGTTGCCCGAGGACCCGTCAGAACCGGAAGAACCCGAGGAACCGCTAGAGCTGGACGAGCCAGAGCTGCCTGGAATAAGAGGGATAGTTGGGTCAATCAAGTTCATGAGAGACGCAACACCCTGGTCAGGGTTCTTGTAGAGCTTGGACGACGGGGTGTGGATCAACGCGTCAAGCGTGTCGACAAACTTCTTTGGAATATATGCGAGAGCAACCGTGACCAAATAATCGGCAGAGTCAGACTCATATGGCTGGACGCTGACCATGGACACGTTGGTCTTGTCAACGGTAAGGCCATAACCAATGCCCATGGGCAGGTTTCGGAAGATTTGGGCCACGGCAAGCGGGTGATCCACCACAAATGGATAGTTGAGCGGCTTATCGAAACCAATCTGGATCAGCTGCGAGTCCTTTGGTGGGTCGTTGGGGACGCTCGATGGCGCAATGGCCTTTGGCAAAGACGAAAGCGCATTGCTCGACGATGAGGTCGCGCTGGTTGGAGGAGCAGCAGCAACACCGGAAGAGCCCGCCACCGAGGTAACGGTGGCCATGGTCTCGGTGATAATCACGTTGGGGAGCCAGTCAGAGGTGGTGGGGGCTGGGGACGGAGTCTGGACCTTGCTGAACGAGGACGCAACAACGGTAGAGCCCGCCTTGGACGACCGCGTCTTGGGCATGACTGGCGCAGAGCCGGTAACCGTAGACGAGGCAGCCGATCGCACGCCACTGTACGAGACACGGCCAGAGGCAGACGCCGAAGATGAGGCCGAGTGGACAGGTCGCGAAGCCGAAGCCCATCGGTGGCCGCTGACAGAAGAGGAGACCCCAGAAGAAACGCCAGAAACGCTCGAAACGCTCGAAACACCAGGTCGAAGAGCAGAACCGGAAGCAGACGCAGACGCGGACGCGGATGGAGCCGAGAATGGCCATCGAGTGCTGCTAGAAGACTGGGTGGCCAATGGCTGCTGCGACGCACCGCTGGAAGAACCCCATGGTGGGATGACAACGCCAGACCGGGTAGCAGAAGCGGCGGTGGAAGTAGACTGCAGCGCACCAGAGCTGACACCCGAGCCGGTGAACGACGGTCGTGCTGGTCGAGTGGTGGTACCGAACAAGCTCGAGAGTGGAACAGAGGAACCAGACGAGATTGGTGGCACAACAACTCGCGAGGACGACGACGACGACGAGCTCAACGCACCAGCGCCAGAGGAAGATGGGGCTGGAGTCGAAGCAGTAGCAGCGTTAGAGACAGCCACGTCAGTGGCGGAAGCGCCAGAGGCAGTAGAAGTGTCCGAAGACGCGCCAGCGACAGCAGAGGAAGAAGCAGTCTTGTGTGGAGCAAATACCGAGCTCCAGAAGGAGCTAGCGGTTGGAATGAGCGGCTTGATGGTGGTAGAGGCGGTCGACGAGGCGCTAGAGAGAGCAGAAGCCTTGGCAGACGAGCCAGAGACAGCAGAAGCCTTGGCCGACGAGCCAGAGACAGCGGCAGAGGCCTTTGAAGAGCTGCTGGAAGACTTGGTCGACTTGGAGCTGGACTTGGTAGCAGAGCCAGAAGACTTTGGTGGGACTACAGAAGAAGGAGTAGCCGTCTCGGTCGATGAGGCCGAGGCGCTAGAATCCGAAGACTTTGTAGATCCAGACTTGGCCGA
Organism: Blastobotrys malaysiensis; assembly: GCA_030558815.1. Classification (NCBI taxonomy): domain Eukaryota; kingdom Fungi; phylum Ascomycota; class Dipodascomycetes; order Dipodascales; family Trichomonascaceae; genus Blastobotrys; species Blastobotrys malaysiensis. The sequence goes on from JAKTQL010002502.1 coordinate 8,032, forward strand.
TGGCTCTGGGACATACGAAGATCGAATGATACTGATGAAACCACCGGATCGCTTCTCCGACTGAGTAGAAGAAAACGACGACGAAGACTTGGACGAGGCCGTAGACTCAGAAGACGCAGACGAAGACGAAGACGAAGACCGGCCAAACCATGGGAACAGGTTGGACGAGGACTTGGTCGCGTCGGTCTCGGCGATTTGGGACCGGGACGAGTGTCGGTGTCTAGTAAAGGACGACGGGGTGGCTATAATGTTAGTGAGAATGGGGCAAAATTAGAAACTTACCACTTGGTCCAGACGGGGTACTCGACAGGGCCGAGGTCGGGGTCAGGGTGACTGGCTTTGAGGACATGGAGCTCAGCAGGCCAGAAAAGGCCGAATTAATGTCGGACAAAATGTCGTCCACCTCGGACGAAGAGCCCTGGGAGGCATCCGAGGTCGACTTTCGCTTGGTGTACTCAGACTCCTGGTTGGTAGTAGACTTTTGAACAGTAGACTCCTGGTTGGTAGACTTTTGAACAGTAGACTCCTGGTTGGTAGACTTTTGAGTAGACTCCTGGCTGGTAGTCTCCTGGTCAATGGTAGACTCCCGCTTGGTCAACTGGGAGGTCAAAACCTGCTCCGACGTCTGCTCCCCCGTGCTGTACTGGACAGAGTGGGGCTTTCCCGACGTTTCAACCGTCTCAGCAGTCTCCGGCTGGCTGTTTTGGGGCGCGGCCGAGGACTGGGGAGACCCCGACTGCACAGTGTCTACCCAATGAGTGCTAGTCTCGTACACAATATCATCAGAGGCAGTAGACCACTCGGGCGCCTTGGAGGCATCGACCGGCTGGGAAGCCCGGTCGTTGGTAGTAGGCAACTCAGAGGTCGAAGGCAGCACCGAAGCGACCCATTCCGAGGAAGGCGCAACAGAAGGGGCCTCCGACTCAGGGGTGCTCTCTGGAACAGAAGATGGCCCAACCACCGACTCTGGCACCTGGACCGACGAAAAAGGGTTCCCCTGCGAAGAAAACTCGGACAATTCAGACGAAAGCTGCTCAATAGTAGTAGCAATCTTGTCCGCACCACTGACCGAGTCAGAGTGCTCCTCAGAGTTTGGCACGGTGGCCTTGGAGGTAGAATCGCCCTCCTGGTCCCCGGTCTCGCCCGCCACAGCAGCCTCCGTAGAGTTGAGATTGAACATCTGCCGCTTGACCATTTGGGGCTTGTAGTGCCGAGGCTCGTTTCCAGCCGGGGACACAATACGTCCTGCGACCGGCAATCTCAGCGCCTGGCATACCACGACAAGATACGCCAGGGCCAAAAACACGACCGCTCGACTAAGCATTTGCAAAGACTAAGAAAAAAGAGTGTAAAGAGTGAGGATATAAAAAGAAGGTCGAATATAGAAGCTCGCCGTGATACAGATGAACCAATCTGGTCAATGTCCGCGGTACCAAATTTAATACTTTTCAGGCACCGTCTCACACACGAGGGCTTGTTCTTAATGTTTTGAGCGACAAATTAGGTATTGCAGATAATAGAAGCGTTTCAACCCAACTGGTAATAAGCTTTTTCCGCAAAGTGTAACCTGTTCCCCCGAATGTGACAAGAGTGGGCGTTTTCAAACGATTGACCACACTCTGAATAAAAAGAGTGACGACAGTTAGATATAGGGGGAGGGGGATACCGGCCTTTCAAAGGTATTTCGTATCCAGCGGTATCAAGTATTTCAGTAGCAGCAACTAATAGACTAGAGGAAGACGAACCGACCAAGCGCCAGGCTAAACCAGTCCCGTGTTCCTTTTCAATCTCCAGTAGCAAGTGTCGCAAGCAAGCTAGACGACGGGTATGTGGGAGGAGGAAGGAAAAGATGCGTCCAAACGTGTATTTCAAAGTGAGCGTATAGGGTGGGAAAAAAGTAGGGAGGAAGTACGCTGCTTGCTGATCTCCTCTACATGTAGACGTACATTGACCGGTGGGTAGCATTTGGGCAAAAGATTTGTGTGACTTGGCCGGGTTCCGAATTTAGCAAAATGCCCCGCTTCCGCGTACATCTCAACACGGCCCACTTCTCCACTTGGCGCGGCTTGCCATCCCGGCGACTAGTCTGGCAGGGGCATGGGGTATTTTGGCCATTAATTTGCGAGGCCTTTGGTCCGGCCTGGTGAAAGCCCAGCCCCCGAAAACCGATTAATCGTGGCGAGAGGGGCCGTCGCGTAGGTCCCGTCTCTGTGCCGTGCATTGCATCCAACTGGTGCACGGCAAACGCACATTCCACCACCCCCTGGCGTGTGCTGAGATGTACGCGCTTGGTAGGGCCATCGAGGGCTAGCCGTGTCTGACACCCCGGTCCAAAGCGACCAACCCTCGCGTAATGGCGTCGCGTAAATCCTGTTTCATGGCCCCCTGGGGGGCGGTGATAGGTTTGGATGGTGGTTGGAATTTGCCAGGGGCCATCATTTCGATGGATGGTTTTCAGGGGTAGGTTGGGCACTCCGGGTTGTGGGTGTGGTTACATACTTTGCGACAAACACGTTTCATGTAGTGATGCATCCGGTGTAGACACCTGTATTCTAGATTAATGGATACTCGTTTCGCTCAATGCACAAGTCAACGTCAACCTGTAACTCAAGGGGTTCCGTCATATGAAAGCTTTGGTAGTGCATTTTCGTATTGGTACTGCGCCTTCCATGATCGACCCATTATAGTGGATCCATACAGAGTGTACACGTACTGTGTACACGCAGGCTACAGTACAAACACGTATTGTACGTAGTATTATATTTAGTACGCTACCTACATGTCGGCAATCGCCTGCAATGTATCCTGACGTATTCTTCAGAGCCCGTCGTTAGAACGAGTGATCATCATTAGACTCCGAACCGGCTCGAATGGACCACTTGTGATGTGGGCTGCCAAGGAGCTCGTCCGGAGGTTAAGCCGGATATTCAATCGGACCCGCGGCAATGTAGCCAGTGCATGTATTCGTAATAGCCATTTGGTGTAAATCTCTAAATGATTCAGTAGATACGACTGTAATGGCAGTTACGAGATTGTGAATTGCCAATTGGATTTTGGTATTAAAATTCCGATCCTTTACCGAAACCGTAATGATATCTTAAACTATATCTCGAAATAAGTTAATAGCGTATCTACAAAAATCTCAATTGTTGAAAATTATATGCACCTGGATAACGGACGTAGGAGAAATTACCTTGTGTGAGTTCCAGAATATCCAAACATGGAATTTAATTCATAGCAATATTAACCATCAAATTTGTCAATTCGATAATGGGCTAGAATTACACGCGATGGAGAAATATCAAGTATAACAATTTAATTGCAAAGCGGACAAAATTCGGTTTATAGTTTGAACCGAAAACAGCACCATTAGCGGGGGTTTGGGGGTGCAACCCTCAGCTACGGGAGCTCGAGGGCTGGCCCTCGAAGACATCACAGGAGCAATTACCTGGGGGACCAGTCCCCCAGACCCCCTGTAGCAGGGGCTCCGCCCCTAGAACCCCGCTGGCAGTCCAATTGTAGCGGGGGTTTGGGGGTGCAACCCCCAACTACGGGAGCTCGAGGGCTGGCCCTCGAATACAAAAGAGCAGTACAATGCACTACAGTACTGTAAATATGCAAGCCCCCTTGAACCCCCATTGGCAGTTCAATTGTAGCGGGGGTTTGGGGGTGCAACCCCCAACTACGGGAGCTCGAGGGCTGGCCCTCGAATACACAAGAGCAGTACAATGCACTAAATATAAAAGACCAAGGGGGCAAGCCCCCTTGAACCCCCATTGGCAGTCCAATTGTAGCGGGGGTTTGGGGGTGCAACCCCCAGCTACGGGAGCTCGAGGGCTGGCCCTCGAATACACAGGAAGAGAGGAAAATACAGGAAGAATGGAAAATACAAGACGAGTGGAAAATACAGGAAGAGGAGATAAAAGACCAAGGGGGCAAGCCCCCTTGAACCCCCATGGGGGTAGTGCGGCGAGACTGTTCACGTGACTGGTGAGCCGCACATATCAGCCGCACCAACCTCCGGGTTGACGGAAAGCCGACCCGGGGAGATGAAAAGTCGAGGTTGAGCCGGAGGTGATTGGCTGACGAGCCATAGAAATGCTTCGACTAGCGCAATCTCCAGCTGTTCTCCGGGGCGCTCGAGTCCTCAGGGCCGGGCAGCGAAGTTATGCGGTGTCGAGCTCCTCGGGCCGCGATCCGCTTGCCCAGTACGACTTTCTCGTCTCGCAGGGCCGTATCAGGAACGACCCGTACCAGCGCAAGGTTCTCTCCTCGTTACAGCACCTGCACTCGGACCTGCTGGCGTACCGGCCTGTTGCGGGCACCAGCAAGAGCTCGTTCTTTTCGTGGTTTGGGGGCGGCAATTCGGCGGCGGACGAGGCCAAGATTGGCCCTCAGCCGGACGGCATTTACCTGTACGGGGACGTGGGGTGCGGCAAGACGATGCTCATGGACATGTTCTACTCGACGATCCCGCCGCACCTGACGAAGCGGCGGATCCACTTTCACTCGTTCATGCAGGACGTGCACAAGCGGTCCCACGCGCTCAAGTCGAAGCACGGGTCCGACTTTGACGTGGTACCCAAGATTGCGGAGCAGATTGCGACGGACGCCAATGTGCTCTGTTTCGACGAGTTCCAGGTGATTGATGTGGCGGATGCGATGATATTGCGGCGGCTGTTGGACCTGCTCTTGTCGCCGCGGCACGGCGTGGTCATCTTCTACACGTCCAACCGGGCTCCAGACGGGCTTTACGAGAATGGGGTCCAGCGAGAGTCGTTTTTGCCGTGTATCCAGAAGCTCAAGGACACCAATGAGGTGATTTACCTCAAGTCGCCGACCGACTACCGAAAGCTCGACCGGCCGAGCGAGGGCACCTACTTCTTCCCGCCCGAGGGGGAGGCCCTGGATGATGTCCGGGCGCAGGCAATTCATCACGCGGATACGTGGTTTTTGTTCTTTGCGCAGGACTCGTCGGGGAACACCCGGGTCGAGGACCACATTGAGACCCATACGCATCTGGAGGTCTGGGGCCGGCCGGTGGACATTCCAAAGTCGGTCAAGGGCCATGTTGCGCAGTTTACGTTTGCCGAGCTGTGCGGCAAGCCATTGTCGGCGGCGGACTATTTGGAGATCACCAAGGCGTTCCCGTGCATTGTACTGACCGACATTCCGATACTTTCGGTGCGGCAGGTCGACGTGACGCGGCGGTTTATTACCTTTTTAGACGCGGCGTACGAGTCGCGGACGCGGTTGGCGGTGACGGCGGAGAAGCCGTTTGAGCATTTGTTCAACGATGCGGTTCCGGGAATCAAGGAATTGAACCTCAAGGATTTGGATCCGGACTCGGATATCTTTACAAATGATGTATTTAGCGGGGCGGAGGAGAAGTTTGCGTTTGCCCGAGCGCTGAGTCGATTAAAGCAGATGGCTTCTAAGGAGTGGCATGAAAAGCCTCTCCACGAGCAGTAGCTGTACATAGACATAGACTCATTGGAGAAGGTTTAAAATGAATTGAAGATTGAGATGAATACTGAATTGATTATTGAAATTGTAGATTGAATATTGAATTGAATTTGAATTGAATGTTAAATTGAATACTAAATTGAATAAATTGAATACTAGCGGTAAATTGAATATTAAATTGAATATTAAATTGAATATTAAATTGAATACTAAATTGAAGATTGAAATGAAGACTGGATTGAATTGAAATGAAGACTGGATTGAATTGAATCGATTGTGCTGGATTAACTGTTGATTAATATGTACGTTTAAAACACAACATCCTCGTCAGCCCCGGCAGTGGTCATATCGGCCGCTCCCTCGGCCTCGCCAGCCAGCTCTGCTGCCTTCTGCTCGCCCGCCTTCTCCTCCTCCTTCAACACGGCCTGTTCAGCCTCCGCTTCCGACTTGGCCTTGTCCGCCTCGAGCGCCGCAGCAATCTTGGCCTTGCGCTCCGCCTCCGCCACAGCATTGTCCCGGTGCTTCTTGCCCTGCACCTTCTTGAGCCGGTAGAACTCCTCTCTATCCAGCTCATCGAGCTCCGAGTTAATATACGCAATCGTGTTCTCCGTCCGGGGGATGATCACGTGCTCAATGGCATTGACTCGCCGGTTCGTCACCTTGATCACCTCGTCGAGAATGACAAATGCAGTCTGGAGCGACGCCAGCTCCACCAATGTCTCCACCGCTTGCGAGTATATCTGATTCGCCCGCTGCACCTGCTGGCCACCCCGGCCCAGACCGGTCATCTGGAAATCATTGGCAGAATCCTCATAGTATGCTTCGAATTGCGGCAAGTACACACCGCTCACGTTCTCCTGACGCGCCCGCACCCTGAATCGCGCCGTTTTGACCGATTCCTGGACCTGATATGCAATATTGTTGCCCGTGGCATAGCTCACCTCGGCGAGCGAGAAGGCGGCCGTCTGCATCACCTTGCCCATCTTACGCTTGGCCTCGTCAATTCGCCGCGTGATCTCTCTAAACCGCTGTGTCAGCGCCTCGGACTTTCGCTTGAGCAGCGAGTGGCCCTGCGTCGCTCCCTTGAGCTTCGTCTTCATGACCGACAAGGTCATTCGCGTGGGGAAAACCGCCTCTCTTCACGCCAACATTAGCTTGTGTCCTCCATTGGCCCCTGAATCCGCTTCTTCTTACCTATTTCCAGACGACATTGCTCCTTCTCGGTGGCTTCGATGGGTTACTGTTCAATAAGGGGTCTTTGGGGGGGAGGAGGTGAGGTGCCCTACGGCACTCCCCCAATACGGAAACTCCCAACCACGGAAAAACAAAAACCCTCCAGACGGTTATCACCAAATTTACCCCGACGACACGGCCAAACGAGATGGGTATGTATCCAATTACAGAGGATGACGTTCCATTCGAGCGGGAGATCCTCGGGGACCCGTACGAGCTGAAGCACTGGCTGCGGTACGTCGATTTCCGGGCGGATCGCTCCGTGCAAGACCAGTCGTTTGTGCTCGAAAGAGCGTGCGCTACCCTATCGCGCTCCTACAAGCTGTGGAAGCTCTACCTTGACTTGAGGGTTGAGTATCTCAAAAACGTCAACCCGGTGACGTATCAGGAAGAATTTGACAGGGTCAACGATTTGTTTGAGCAGGCGCTCCAGCTGTTGGGCACAATGCCTCGAATATGGATCTCTTATTTGACGTTTCTGATCCGGCAGCCCAAGCGCGTTACAAAGACACGACGGTGCTTTGATAAGGCGTTACAGACTCTACCAGTGAGTCTTCATGATAGAATATGGCCATTGTACTTGGAGTTTGCCCGCGGGGCGAATCCGCTGACCGAAGACCACGTGTGGAGCCGGTACATCAAGTTCAACAAGGACGCGGTCGAAGGGTATATTGAGCTCCTGGTGGAGAAACACGGACAAAGTAACCCGCAGAGAGCGGCACAGGTGCTCTACAAGGTGCTCAATGACCCTGATTTCAGCCCGTTCCAGGGTAAGAGCCGGTTCCAGCTGTACGAGGAGCTGGTTGATTTGTTGGTCCACAATTCTAATATCCGCGGCATTGACGCGGAAGAAGTTATCCAAAGCGGTATTAGCAGGTACAGAGACCAAAAAGGACGGTTGCAAGTCAACCTGGCCACGTACTATATCAATCGGGCCCAGAATGAAAAGGCAAGAGAGGTCTTTGAGCACGGCATTACCACCGCCAACACGATCCGCGATTTCACGCAGGTGTTTGATAGTTTTGTCGAGTTTGAAGAGACGCTCATTGCTAACATGATGGAACAAACCGGGGACGCCGAGAACGTTCAGTTGGATATCCGTATGGAGCATTTCGAGCAGCTCATGGACCGCCGGCCGTTCCTGCTCAACGACGTAATGCTGCGGCAGAATTCAAACAACGTGGCTGAATGGCAGAAACGGGCAGACTTGTGGGGCGACAACATTGAGCAGGCCCTGGAGACGTACGCCAAGGCGGTCTCAACGATATCCCCCCACAAGGCATACGGTAAGTTCAGCAAGCTGTGGATCAACTACGCGCGATTCTACATGACCCATGGGGATATCAAATCCGCTCGCATAATTCTCGACAAGGCGGTTAAAGTACCGTTCAAGGACGTGGAGGAACTCGCAGACATGTGGATCGCGTGGTCTGAACTAGAACTCGAGGCGGACCACGTAGACCGCGCCATCAAGGTCATGGAACAGGCCACCAAGGGGCCCAAGGTATCAACTATTGACTACTTTGACGATAGCAAGCCTCCTCAGGAGCGACTTCACAAGAGCATCAAACTGTGGTCTTTTTACGTGGATCTGGTAGAATCTGGCGGAGAGCTGGGCGATGTAAAGCCCTTGTACGAGCGTATTTTTGAGCTCAAAATCGGCACCGCGCTCACGGTCGTCAACTATGCAAACCTCCTGGAAGAAAACAACTACTTTGAGGAGTCATTCAAGGCCTACGAGCGAGGACTGGAGCTGTTCAGTTACCCAATTGCATTTGAGCTTTGGAATATCTATCTGAATAAGGCCGTCAAGCGGAACCTTGGCCTTGAACGGCTGCGCGATTTGTTTGAACAGGCACTCGAAGGATGCCCGCCAAACTTTTCAAAGCCAATCTATTTATTATACGCCAAGCTCGAAGAGGAAAAGGGCCTGTTTAATAACGCCGTCCGCATTTATGAACGGGCAGTCAACCAAGTTGACAGCAAGGACCGCCTCGAACTCTACCGACACTACATATCACGCATTGCAGAGAACCGTGGGCTACCAGCAACCCGAGACCTGTTCCAAAAGGCAATTGGCCAGCTTGCTGATAGCGACGCCAACAAAATCACCATTGACTTTATTAATATGGAGGAAAAGCTTGGTGAGATTGACCGGGCGCGGGCTCTGTTCAAATTTGCCAGCCAGTTCAACGATCCAAACATTACACCAGACTTTTGGAACCATTGGGAGCAGTTTGAAGTCAAGTACGGGTCTGAAGCGACATATAAGGAGATGCTGCGACTCAAGCGAGAGGTCAGGGAGCGGCTCGGCATTGACGTGCTTTCTCAGGCGGCAAAGCTTCAAATTTCAGAGCGCGATGGCATTACTCGAGAGATGAATGCCCCAGCTGGATTCGTTGCGAGTTCTTCAGCACCACTAAACTCTCAGCCACAACAACAAGAACCCACCCCAGAAGTTGAAAACCCCGACCAAATTGATATAGACATTTAGTCGTGTAAGTATGTTTCAAAATACGGGTTGACCAGCATTGTTCCTTCATTTCCGTCTCAACCTTTGCCTAGCGTTTCATCTGCATGTACCATATACGCGAAACATGTTACAATATAAATATATCGACCGTTGTGCAATTCATTAGGTATTACAAAAGTCAAGTCTCGGTCTCCTTGACCAAGGTTTGCCACACTCGTTCAACCACCACCTCTGCATCCTCGTCAAGGGTCTCTTCTAACTCGCTTAGCAAGGATTCCGGCGATTTGTGTCCCTTGACGTGCTGGATGATAAACTCAATAAGCTCGTCCTCCTGCACACCCAGATACTCGATAATGTTATCCACCACCACGGGTCGGAGCCTATCATCAATAATAGTTTTTTGGTTCCTATCAAGCACCTCCCACTTGACAGGCCACGCAAACAATTCTTGCTTTGTACTGGGTAGAGTTGTTTTCTCCGGTGCAGGTGCCGCTGGTTGTGGTTTCTTGGGCCCCAGGGAGAGCGAAATTTTGGCCGTCTCCGCATCTCGGTGGAAGAAGGAAGGATTCGCCTTGATCTCGTGGGCGATTTCCTGCTCCTCGGCAATCGCATCCTCCTTGTCGTGCTCCTTTTCTTGCTCTCGGGCGCGGAGTCGGTCCTTGACCCATGTGGCATGGTCGTAGTAATACAGCATTGTCTTCTTGACCTGGTCGTCATCGTCGTCAAACTCGGCATAGCGCCGCAGCGCCACCTGTCTATCCTTGTTAATCCGCTCTTCCCGAGACTCGTCTCGAGCGATCTCTCGTTCCACGGCAGTCGCTCGAGTGCGTTCTCGGTTGAGCCACCGCCGCATCCGCTCCTCGTAGAACCGATCTTCGCGTTCGCGCTCCCGTATACGCTTTTTCTCTTCGAGAACCAAATCGTCATCATCCGACAGGTCCTCCTCGGTGGGGAACCGGTACATTTCCCTCTCCTCGCGCCGCAATTCCCGCTCTGCAGTGTTAATATCGCCATTGAGCTCCCGCTGGGAGGCTCGTTCCATTTCATGCTGTCTCTGCTGCCCAAACCTTTCATCGGCTGCCAACCGCGCCTTTTCAAATTTGATAGAGAGCTGTCGGAACCGCTTGATCTCCTTGAGAATCCCTTCCCGCTCATCAGCCGGGATATCCCCCAGATCGTCTCCGCCGCTCAGCGACCGATTGTACAACTCCATGACCGATTCTTCCGGGTTTTCCACGTCCGAATCGTCCTCTTCCTCGCTCTTCTTCTTCTCGGGCTCCTGCGGCGCAGTCGCCTGCGACCACATGGCAAACGTGTTTAGAATGATCCGCTCCAGATCCGCTGCAGAACGACGCGCCACCGCCTGGATCGAAATGGGCTCCTGCGACTCGAGCCACCGCGCAGTGTTCTCCTCGCACCCAACCACCAAATTCTTCTCCCGCAGAACCACGTTGGGCAGGATCTGGAGCGCCGCTTTGATGGCCGCCGCACTCTTGTACCGCAGAAACCCGTACGGCTCGGGCTTGCCATTGGGGTCCCGGAACCGCACCCAGTGCTCGAGCCCGGGAATGTGCTGTAACGCCGTCTGGAAGAGCGAATCAGGCATCTCCACCGGCACATTGCCCACGAACAAGGTCCGCAGCTGCTCGTCGAGCGTCATTGGATAGAGCGGGTTGTAACTCAGGTCGGCGCTCGGTATGATCTCGGGCATGCCGTCTCCAATAGCCTCATTGGCCTGCTGTTTTTCCACCGTCGTCGCGTTGACCAGCATTGACGGATCGATCTGCTGCTCCGGGGCATGGGACCCGCTCAGCGTGTCGCCCGCGATGCGAAACGCACCGGGAGACGGTATTGTACCATATCGATAGACTATAAACGGTTAACACGAGCTGATTATCTCCAGGAATGACTTACTGTATGAATTTCGATACATTATGGTTCACCGCAGGTAGTAGTGGGGGTTGAAATTTCGGTGATATCGTTTGGGAATGCGATAACCGCACGACAGATGGATGGGTAGATGTATTTAGCAAGCTTTGTGTCTTCGCTGGGGAGTAAATTACGGGCCGGGGAGTGGACGGAGGTGGGGGAGAGGCGCGAATTTGTCGTGTTGGCCGTGTTGGAGGGGGAGGACTTGATTGTAGCCAGGTGCTGGGACGGTGCTGATGAGTTTTGGGCGCTCTTTGATGCCGAGTGGCAGGGGGTGGTGGAGGATATGGTCACCGTAGCAGCGGATATAGTAAAAGGAGTAAAAGTAGATGCGAGTGGGCTAGGGGGCGGTTATGATTGGGGGAGGGTTGAGGCGTTGGTGAGAGGGAGTAGATGGACTCTGCGGGGGGTAGAGCCGGTGGTGTATGTAGATAGGGTGGTTGTTACTGGGCTGGGGGGTACTGCTGATGTTGAAGAGGAGGTGGTTGTGCCGTGGCAGCAGCGGCAGAGCCTCAATCGGTACTTTGACAAGTTTCCGTTGGACTTGAGATTGAAGGAGACTAAACGGGGGGAGGTGAAGGACCCGGTAGTTAATACTGCAAAGCCAAAACTGAGGCAATTCGTTTACCAAGAGGATGAGGGAGTTGAGTTGGTAAAAAGCCAAAAGAACCAGCCGGATGAGGGAGTTGAGTTGGTAAAAAGCCAAGAGAACCAGCCGGATGAAGGAGTTGAATTGGTAAAAAGCCAAGAGAACCAGCCGGATGAGGGAGTTGAGTTGGTAAAAAGCCAAGAGAACCAGCCGGATGAAGGAGTTGAATTAGTAAAAAGCCAAGAGAACCAGCCGGATGAGGGAGTTGAATTGGTAAAAAGCCAAGAGAACCAGCCGGATGAGGGAGTTGAATTGGTAAAAGAGAACCAACCGGAGGGTAAAGTAGAGATCAAGCAGGTGGAGACTAAAGACCACTCGCCAATGTCTATTGACCATCCGTTTTCCCGGACTATTGTGTACAACGACAATCAAGTTCGAATGACATCGAGGAAACGAAGACGGTAGCATAACTGGTTACAGCTTCAATACGACTAATATCGATGAGCTTCCAACGACAACAGATATCAAGATGAGCTTCCAATGCGACGATAATTGATTTCAAGATGAGCTCCAACGACAATATCAAGATGAGCTTCCAATTACAACTGATATCAAGATGAGCTTCCAATGCGACGATAATTGATTTCAAGATGAGCTTCCAACGAATATCAAGAGCTTCCAATACGATAACATACTGTAACAAGAACTAATACGATACCTGGCACACTGAAATAATCGAATTGACAACTAAAAATCCAGGTCTGGGGAGACCTCTTGGGCAAGCTTCCAAAACTTGGAAAGATGCCGACTGCCCGAGTCGCAAATAATGGTCACAATCGTGTGGCCCGGCCCCAGTTGCTTGGCGCACTTGTACGCCGCAACCAGATTGACCCCCGAGGAGCTGCCAATAAATAACCCTTCGTGCTCGACCACGTACTTTGCCATTTTCACCGCGTCAATGTCCTCCACGCGAATCGCATCGTCCACGAGTGCCCGCCCCGCTTCAAAGTTCTTCGTCACCCGGTTAATTCCAATACCCTCCACCACGGTGTCCACCTGGTGCCGCCGTCGCGTCCCCTCGCGCTCTCTTGTGTCAAACATGACCCCGAACTTGACCCGGTTGTAGAGACCACTCCCCGGAGGGTCCGCCAACACCACCTTGAGCCCCGGGAACTGTTCCTTGAGATAATGGGCCACCCCAGAAATGGTTCCTCCCGTACCAGCACCTGTGACAAACGCATCAATCCGGGATCCGCCGACTTGTCGGTAAATCTCCGGGCCTGTATGGGCATAATGCGCAGCCCAATTGGCCTCGTTTTCAAACTGGTCCGCGAAAACGGCCTGCCGCGGGTCATTCTCATCCTTATTGATCGCTTCCGCTGCTGATCGAGCATAGTTGACATAGTGGTTGCTATCAGCGATACCGGCCGGTCGCACTTTGTGCACTATTGCCCCAAGATTGGTCAGCAGCTCGACCTTCTCCTGCGATGTGTCATCAGGTAGTACAATGTGAGCCTCATACCCTTTCGCCTTGCACAGAATGGTAATGGAGATACCAGTCGACCCACTGGTACCTTCAAACACCATGTCCCCGGAGTTGGGCCGCAGCAAGCCTTCACGCTCCGCTTGTTCGATAATAGCCAGCGCGACCCGGTCTTTGGCCGACCCTCCCGGGTTCTGCATCTCCATCTTGCCCAGGATCTCGCACCCAGTAGCCTCGCTCAGTGAGGAGAGCCGAATCATCGGGGTCTCGCCAATCAGCTCCGCAACGCCATTCTTGATCTCCGAACGCTTTTCTCGCGCCTGCAGCGACCTGGTAACGAGGTACGTCCCTGCTATGCTCACACAGGCGTACAGGACGATACGCCACTGCCCCGCCATTGCTCGTTATATCGCAGAGATCAATGCTACAGGGGTCAAATTTATTTAACCCAAGTCTAATTAACCAATTGTTATTTCATCCAGAGATATATTTTGTGGTCAATTAGTTAATTTAGCGCACATCGACCATCACCCATGCGGCAGACCATAGAGCGAGCTATGGAGAAGACTACTAGAATACAAGTATTGTAATGGATTCGAAGCCTGTTCCTGTGGCGACTCCGAGAACCTACGTATGGTGAATCTTCGTCCTCATCTCATCTCTCGGCGCACGTAGGCGACAACGGCATGCCGCGACAACCTCGATACCAACGACTCTTGCCGTTTCCCAGTACATCGTCTCATCGGAAGCAATCGGTCGTGCGAATTCCAGATCGCCTGTTCACTGCATGTATCGTGCTCTGTTCCGGCATCGAGGGGACGAGTCAGCCGTGCACTACAGCCGTACCACACCCGGTTATGGTACTCATCTGCCGAGACGTCGGCGGCATCGGGGATGGCAAAATACCGAGGCGACAAGTTCCCCACAGGGCTCCATAGCACGAAAACGACGGGGAATTTGCGCCTCGACATTAAGAACGAAACTCAATGGCAAAAAGATCTCATGTACACCCGCACAGACTACGGCCACAAGACGTATTTTGCAGACCGCCTCCAGACCCTTCGGCGAGAGCTGTTTGAGATCTGTGCGTATTTTCCCCATACTTTCTTTCCCCCTCATTCGCTCAG
>JAKTQL010002502.1:29692-49106 GCA_030558815.1 Blastobotrys malaysiensis
GGCCCCGCCTTGAAGGGTGCGCCGCGAGGCCGGGGCAAGCTTTGTGAGTCGCCGGTTCGATTGATAACTGCCAACGATGATTCGAACCAAGCGGTCGACCTTGTTTGGCGGGCTCGGGTCGGACCCGTCGTCCGAGTCTGTGGAGGAGTCCACTGGCCGTGGCGAGCTCGGGGAGCTGCTTGGTGACTGGGATAAGGAGAGCGGGCTGATTCCTAAGGACTCGTACACCGCGCTGCGGCTCTACAACGCGACCGCGGAGAGCGCTTTCAGGGAGAGCCGCGTCTATGTCATCGGCCCCATCCCCGCCGAGTGGATCCGCAAGAACCGCCGCGTGTGGGGCAAGCGCCGCCATGTTCTTATGCGCAATATGATGCCCAAAGCGTCCTCGTTGAAGCGGTTCGCAGGGCGACAGTACCACCGAGCCCGCGAGAGACGGCGTGAAAACAGTATAGACGAGCTTAATAGTGCCACGTTGCAGCAATTGGAGATGGTGCGGACCAATACCGCGAGCTCAATGGCCACAAATGAGTATTACCCGGAGCGCGATGCGAGCGAACCGGATCATGAAGGGGTCAAGGATAGCCCAGGGCCTATTGAGAATGGATATCTCAATGTCCATCCCGGGTCGATTGAAGGGTATTCGGATGGGGAGCGAGTGAGCATGGGCTCAATGGCTCGTACTCCGTTATTGAATGATTCACTAAGAAGCCACCATGGAAGCGGGGACATTTACGGAAACGCCATTGATCAGGGGCTCATGCCGCCGTTTAGCGAGAGCCCGCTTCCGGGATCGAATGTGAGCATTAAGAGCATGAAAATCCGCCCTTTGGATGATAGAACGGAGACAGTTACGGCATATGGGGCTCCATTGAGTGCGGATGAATCGCCTACGACGGTGAGATATACCATGCCTCCTCGGAGCGAGACACAGCAGTCAGAGGTCAGTACTTGTTCGTTTGTTACTGCCCAACAATCTCTTTCGACAAACTACGGCGAGTTGACAAATGGCGAGTTGACAAACGAGTTGATAAACGACGAGTCGACAAACGGCGAGACAAACTACAACGGCGAGTCGTCGCGGGCTATGGAATCCGACTCGAGCGATGATAGAGCCACGCCGAAACAGTCTTACCACGCTCCGACCCGCTTGAGCTTGACCCCAACAACGGTTGTATCACTGGGCCAGGTCGAAACCGCCACCGAGAATGCTGTCAAATCAGCAGAGTTTGAATCAGACACCGACTCTGTGTCGACGGTGCGCCAGATTACCCGCATGCCGAGTCTCAATCTATCCCAAGTAAAAGCTGCAAACCAACTGTCGTCGATTTTGAAAAACAGCCAGGGCAAAGAGAACCTGTCCGATGAAACATTAAGAAAGCGAGACGTGATCAAACACGTTGGAGTCAGGCTCCCCCGCAATGTAGCCGGAACCGCGCTGCAAGTGACCGGCCGCACTGCGACCTTTGCTTTGGACCGCGCCGAGAGGACCACCTCTGCACTCCACCGCCATGGACGCAAAGTCAAACGCAAGGGTACTACTCTGCTCAATGTGCGGCGAGTCCTCCGCAGAAAAAAAAAGGGCGAGATCATTAGAATAGAGAAAATGCTCGTTACGGTCCAGCAGACAGAATCAACCTTCTTGTCCCCCGAGTTCAATGAGATGGAGTTCACCGAGACCCGCATGATCGAACGATGGAAGGAATACCTGGTGGTGGCTAGAAACACTGGCGACGATGAAGCACCAATCAAACTGCAGTTTTATCAATCGCGAGGGGTGACGCGAATTGAACGCTCCAAGACTAAACCCAAGTCCAAACTCGACGTCAAGCTCGGCCAAGAATTCAATGTCAACCTCTTCTCATCGCTCGACAAGACAATTGCCCTGTGGTACCCAGATCCCAAGGGCACCACTATCTATATCATGAGGGCTCGGTCTACCCAGTCAGCACTCGCGTGGCTCGGCCTATTTGCCAGCGTCATTGGGATCCACCGCGACCATGTGGTCAACGTGGGGGTACCTGATCTGGGTGTATCCGCTGATGTCCAAATGTCCAATCATGAGCTTAACAAAATGCTGCAAACAGAGCGAGACCCCATGGTATGCGTCAAGGACATTGTTGGTTACACATCCACGCCAAGCCGGACGGTAGCCCACTTCGTTAGCCGAACATTGCAGTGCCTCAAAGAGGTGCAAGAAATGAAGCGCGTTATAGAGAATGAATGGGAGGGCAAAGTCAAGCTCGGATTAGCCTGGCGGCGGTACGATCGTCTCGAGTGGGTGTTTGACACTAACGAAATGCAGATCCAGTCCTCTTGGGCTATGGCCAGGTCGCATGATTTGGAACTGCGCCCCAAGACCACTTACACGCGGACCATCACGTTCGAGGACGGCTCCGAGATGGACGAACCCACCCCGGTCGAAGGGTTTGTCACCCGATTGAGTTCGTGGTTTGGCCGGCTCCAATCGAACAAAATGTTCATCAAGCGGATTTATATCCACACCCATGATAACCTTTTGTTCTACTCCCCAGTGATGCGCAGCTTGCCGCCACGGCCCGAAAGCGGGTTCTCTTCCACCATTGACCTGGAGAATGACGATATTGACGATATTGCCTCGTCTATCCCTATAGCATATGAGGTCATTCCGTACCCGCTAGACGATGTAACCGGGGAGATTGAGTGGCTAAAGTACAACCGGACACGGGACTCCCCGGTGACTTTTGCAGAAAGGTTTGAAAAGTTCGACAAGGCGGCCTTATTTGAAATGCAGCGCAAGGTCGCTTCGATTCAAAAGTCTGACGGGTTTATTGATCTTACAGAGGTCAAGTATATCAGGGCCGTTGATGGTAAGTACGATATAACAAGGATGGGGCGCACGACTAACGGTTTAGACGGTTTCTTTGATGGCACCATACAACGATCACTATCTAATAGCGGAGCTATCGGGCATATCTTTGAGATAGTTTTGGAAAAGACAGACCTGTCGCTAAAACTCAAAGCCCACGACTCGTTCACCCGCGACCAATGGGTACTGAGACTCAACAGGCTCATGAAGTACTGGAAGGAGCGCCTAGCCCAAGACGCACAGCGGATTTCTGCGGTACGCGAGAAGAACCTCTCGAACCTCAACATTGACGAGGACATTGATGCCATTGTGGGCGAGACAGCCCCCAAATGGGAGACCTCACGGGGTATCACTGATACGCTAACCTTTCATACGAGCGGCATGTCATGGGGCCGGGCCATCCACATCAAGGGGCTTGTGTACCAGAAACCTCGCAAGTTTGCCCCCTTCTCGCTCTACTACGCCGTTTTGTGCCACGGAGAGCTCATTCTCTACTACCCGTTTGAGCGGGACTCCTCCGGGAACATTCAGCCGCGGGTCTCCTACCGATGGGCCCAGAGCATCAACCTTCAGGACTGCTACGCATACTCCGGCCCAATCACCGGTACAGATCTTCTTAAGCGGGATAAGTGGTTCGATAAGAACGATCCCGGGCACCATGCCCTGCCCCGCGTTTACGATGACGGGTGGAAGGGCGCTGAGGAGGAGACGATGCGCTGCTTTGCATTATGGTTTGGACGAAAGAAGGTGGTGTCCAAGCCAAGCCGGAAGGACAAGCAGCGCCAGAATACCGGCGGAGGGCTACAGCGTGTAACGCGACTCGGCGTGAGTGGACGATCCATGGTGTTTCTGACGCGGTCGCGCCAGGAGCGGGATATGTGGGTTACGGCGCTCAATGTCGAGCTGGGCCGGTTGGCCGAGGCGGACTCTTACGATGAAATCAACCTGAGATAATCCCATATCAAAGACTTTCCTGCATGAGAACGCTACGCTAATTAGTACCGCGTATAAAAAGTGTGGAGAAGTGCGCCGCATGCCGCATTATCTCGGCGAAAGGACCGGCGCTGATCAACGGTACCGTTATTGAGTTAAACCAAAAAAAAGGTATATATATGGCCTTGACCCCCTCTCGATTCGGCCAGCAAGAGATCCACAAAAACCATGATCTTCTCCAAGTTGTGTTTGCCGTTTATCCTGCCGGCCATGGCCTTGGCCGCCTCTGCAAAGAAGTGTCAGGACTGTCTCAAGATGGGTACCCCTGAGTCAGTTGGTCTGCTCTCGGAACCTCTCGAGCAGCTCGAGAAGAACGTTTCTGCGTACAACGTGGCCGCCAACTATGGTTCGGTGACCCACAATGAAGTTCACCCGGTGCAGCCAGGTAGCTCGGTGATTGTCGGTCACAATGGCGCTATCGTGTCGCGATTCGCGACCGGGTACGCCAACCTCTATGCTAATGTTGACGGTGATCTGCTTCCTGAAGACGAGCGGATCGAGACGGAGGTGGATACTATTTACGATATGGCCAGTTTGACCAAGATGTTCACCACCATTGCCGCGCTGCGGGAGATTGACTCGGGCAAGCTTGACATTGACAAGCCCGTGGTTGATTACATTCCGTACTTTGCGACCAACAACAAACAGAACGTTACGATCAAGCACCTGATGACCCACACTAGCGGGTTTGACTCTGATCCGTCCCCATTGGTGTTCACCAAGTACTATGAGAACGACACGCAGCGAAAGTACGCCGTTTTGATGCAGCGACTCATCAACGAGCCGGGATCCACGTACTTGTACTCTGACGTCAACTTCCAAACCCTTCAGTATGTGCTCGAGGAGATCACTGGCAAGAAACTGGATGAGCTGATTGGCGACTACACCAAGAAGCTCGGCATGAAGGATACTTTCTTCAACCGGGACAACAAGAAACTGAACAAGAAGACGTACAACCGGATGGCTACCACCGAGTTCCAGATTGCAGTTTTGGGCGACGGGGAGCCAGACCGGCCGCAGCCAGTCCGGGGCACTGTCCATGACGAGCAGGCGTGGGGCACCAGTGGCGTTTCGGGCCATGCCGGTCTGTTCTCCACTGTTGAAGACACTGCTATTCTGTGCCAGATGATCCTGAACAATGGTACCTACAATGGCCACCAGATCCTCAAACCAGAGACCGTTGACCTCATCTTCCACAACTTTAACACTGACTTCCCCGGCAACGAGCACGGCCTTGGGTTTGAGCTCAACCAGTACTATTGGTCCGGCCCCATGGCCAACCTGCAGTGCGCTGGCCATACCGGATTCACCGGCACCACGATGGCCATTGATCGTGCCACCAACACCTTCTTCCTCATGTTCGCGCACCGAGTGCACCCGAGCCGAAACTGGTCCAGCAACAATATTGTGCGAGAGGCGGTCGGCTACTGGGTTGCCAAGGCCCTTGGTCGAGACGTAGAGTTCCCATAGCTGTCCTATTAACAATTGCATATTACCACGGTACGTAACCACTAACAATTGGTATATTACTTGACGACCACTAACAACTGTATGTTACTAGAGTATCTATTAACATTACTGGACCGTCTACTATTAACGTGGTATGATTATCTAGATGCATTAAATATATAATGGTTAGGCAAGGTATCGCAGCTTGGACCCGTCGACTCGCTCGAGGTACTCCTTGTCGACGAGCGAGTCAATGCTCTTTTTGATTTCAGAAATCTTAGGAGAGAAGCGCTTCTTGGACTGCTCAATGGTTTCCTGAATGAGCTGCACGCTTCGCAGCTCCTTTCGCGCCTTCATGACACGCACAATGACCGCCTGGAGGAACATCTTTCGGTCGTCCTCAATGTTCTTCTGCGTCTGCTCCGTCTCCTGCTTCTGCTCCGACTTGAGTGGCAAATTCAGGTTGATTCGCACCTTCTTGCTCTTAAAGTTGAGGTTCACCGCATACGACACGCCGTTTCCCGGCGGCTTATCGGCAGGGGACTGAATGAGCAGCCGTGCCTTGAGAAGGTACACCATGGAGCTGTTGAACAGCTCGTCGGGGAGACCCGTGATGGACTGCAAGTCGGCGTGGGTGTACTGGTCCTTGCGGTTAAACGGCAGGAGAATGGCCGTCTGGTAGGACGAGACGGAAAAGTTGTACCCGGCCTTGGGGGCGCCCGGCAGATTGGCCTTGATCTCACCCTTGGACACGTTCCACAGCCACTTGAGCTTCCTACCCGAGTGCTTCTTGTTGAAGAACCCTTGGAACCGCTCAAACACGGGGTGCAGCTCCTGCGGCATGTTATACGTGTATCTAAAGTCGGGCAGAGGCCAATAATTCTCAGCCAGAATGGCTGGGGCAAAGTCAATAGCCCCATCCTCCTTGGACAGCGTTGCCTTGAACTGCGACTGCATCTCCGCCGAGGTCTGCATGTCCTGGAACATACGCTGGAGGTGGTTGGTGTACTCGTAACCGCACGCCTCCTTGAGCTTGGACACCATGTTGGTCTCGGCGTCCTCAGAGAGCGACGTGTTGTGCACCAGCCGCTTCGACAAGAGCCGTTTGTAAAACTTTTCAAATGCATCCTTGGCCTCAATGTACTGGAACACGGTCATAATGCCGTTGAGCGCCTCGTCAATGTCCGTGTCCTCATTGGCCTGCTTGGACGACTTTTTGAGCAGCATGTCAGAGTACTTGGCCAGCAGCTCGGGGGTCTTGGACTCGCGGCCCTGCGGGCCCGCAATGTCATTGTGGTTAATGTACGCCTTGCACCCATTATCCAGCGCCTGGACCAGCCCCGCGTTGAGCTCAAACGCCGACTTTACCAGGTCAGAGTACTTGGCCTGCACCCGCAGCAGCGTCTGGACGTAGGCCATGGCGTCGAGCGGTTCAGCGGCCGCCACCGTCTCCTTCTTGAGCGCAGAGACCGCCGCAAGACCCTGCTTTTGAACGTACTCTTGCAACGTGTCCTGGACCGGTACCAGCAACCCTTCTACGCGCGACAGCAGCTTGTACAACAAGTGGCAGTCCTGCTGGCGGTCCTCGGCAAGCAGCCGCTGGAACTCCACCTGAATGTCGCTCGCGTGGTCCGAAATGAGAATCTCGTTACACGCCTCCATGAGCGAGGACTCAGAGGACGGGTGCAGGTAGAGCTGTACCCGAGCCGTTTCCTCTTCGATCCGCGCATTGGCCTTCTTGAGGTACTCCACGACGGAATTGACCGCCAAAAACCCGCGCGACTCCTCGCGGTAGTAGGCCCGCGTGTCCTCAATAAACGGCCGCCTAAAGTCCTCATTGTAAATCTTGAGATTCTCCTTGCGCGCCTGCGTGTCGTCGAGCCCCAGCGACACGTAGGACTGGATCACGTGCTTAATGTTGGAGGTCGCGACTGCCTCGCCGTTTCGCTGGCGCTCAATCTGGCGCAGAATGGCTTGGGTCAGCCGCTGCTTGATCGTCTCGAACAGCACGTCGCGCCACCGCACCAAACAGAGCGTGTTCACGTCATAAATGTGGCGCCGGCCCTCCTCGCGCTCCCGCCGCACCCAGTGTCGGTTCAAATAGTTGAAAATGTGGTTCACGTAGCCCGCGCCAATGGTATAGCGCTCCCAGATGCGATTGTAATAGTCAATGAGCCCCGGGCCCTCGTGCTTGAGCGCCTCGTTGCGCAGCGCGGTCAAGTGCCGCGTCAAGTACTGCTCCAGCTGGTGGTACAGGTCCGCCCCGAGCAGCTGTGCGCCCCGGTGGATTCCATAGGCGCCTACCTGGCTTACCGGCGTGCTGCGGCCGCCGACATTGCTGTTGACCGACACGCAAAAGTTGTGAATCGCAGTGTATATCTGAATGTAGTTTTCCTTCGAGATGCCCTCCGTCAGGTCGTCTACAAGGATCTTGTTAATCCCCTGCTCGATAAACTGCCACGTAGACTTGGCATCGTCCGGGTTGTAGTCCATCGCGTCCCAATTCTGTCAAACGGAAGGCCCTCAATGGCGGTATGGGGTTGTGCTGACTGTTGTCCACTGACCACCGTTGGTAGTGTCCGTTGGTGATCCGCTCCCACTGCGCGCGCGCATAGGTGCGGCTTACCCGGCCGTCACTTCCCCACTGGCCGTTAGCCGCACGCCACCCCTGATGCCTGTACCATTATAGTGTACTCCAGGTGTTCTAACCGCTACAGTTCTACGGTTACATGGTACTACGTTTTACGTTCTATGGTTCTACAGGTCTACAGGTCTACAGGTTTAATTGTCAATTGGTTTCTACGGTACTAGTAATTATTCGGGGGTCCCCGCTGTGAAGGGTGCTATCGCCGTCCTTTTATATTCAGGTGACTGGGAATACAACATTTGGCTTGTTGTACAACATTGGTGTGGCAATTGCCAATGACTAATATACCAATTGGTAATATCAGAGCTATTTGAGAGGTCAAACTAACCGTGTTAAATCTATAAATTTAAATCATGCTGGTAGCTAAACGCATCATGTACTTATCACTACCATCAATAGACTGTAAGATCTATAATATTCATCTCGTAAGGTACAATGCCGTAACGTAGCTCCGTTGATCGTCCTGTACAATATATCAGTTAAAAAATACTCTACGTAATACAGCAATCTAGTGCGTGGTGGTATCATACGGTGTATCCAGGAGATGAATCCAAGAGCTGCATTGACGCAATGATAATCTCTGCACAGCATAGAGGAACTGCTACATTGTAATATTGCAGACTGCCACTGGATGATAACTGGAGTATTGTAATTGGATACAGTAGCACAACTTGAAGACTCAATTGACGCAGGAGTTACAGGGTTCTAAGGATTACAATTGTAACAAGGTGTAACAAACTTGTAACAGGGTTGGGAGCTGCTGCGAGAGATCAGCTGCTAATCGCAGCACAGCACGCTATGGCTTGCTCACCATTGAAGATCCCCCTGCAATCCCAGCCGAGAATCCCATAACCCTCCACTATGTATGCCGTTGATACCAGGGCGCGGGTGGGGAGTCCACGAGATACTACCATACGTATACCCTGGGCTCGTATGGCCCCATGCCTCTGGACTGCGAAATGACGTGGAAGGCCCTGGATTTCACGATCGGCCGCTGCGGCGAGTGAGGCTGAACTTACCCCACAGTATGCATACAATGTAAAGAACCACCTAGAGCGGCCCGCATGCTGTTACAAATACCGCAAAATAAGGGGCCCGCCCGTGGTCCCTGGGTGACAAAGTTTCGTCAGAGTATTGAGATCCAGAGCCAGCCAGTATCGACAATATTCTGAATTTAGAACGCGGTTGCGGCGGAGGAAGGGGTTATATTTGGCATGGATGGTACGACACGTGCGTTTTCATTCCATCTCGCGCCCGGAAGCAGCATTTAGGGGGCTATGACGTCGCGGTACTAATGGAACACGCAGGGGATGATCGGATCGACGGTACTGTAGACCTTGTATCCACACTGCTAAATATCTACGCAGCGACTTTCGATGGGGAGAATCTCCAAGGAATGAGCGGAATGAGCTGGTAGCGGGCCAGAGTGCCCTTCTCGGTAGTGTACCAGTGGGCCCCGGAACACTGCTCTAGTTACCCGACTCAGATATGCGCGAGGGGATCGCATCGCGGGTACACCGTATAATGTCTCCAAGATATATAACTCCTATATATTACATGGCAGAATAGGCTGCGTTTCACGCTTTTATTTTTACAGGCGCAGTGAATCAAATTTCGCTGTAGACACGTTTAATATATAAATCTCCTTAGCCGGCCCCGCTGGAGAATCAGTAGGAGGAAATTTCTTTACTTCCTGTACCTTCCAGATAATCCGGTCTACGAATATACCGGTAGAGGACGGAGATATAGAATACCCTGAATACCAAGAAGGGGACAAGCATCACTTTTTTTTGGGCAACACAGATATTTGATGCGTTGGTCGACTGGTGCCTCTCACCTGGGGATCCAGGAACCCTACGACTATTATGGCGAAGTCACCGGTACTATCGTCATGATGAGCAAAGAGGACAAGTCGGACGAGGAGCACCACCACGAGAAGATCGATGACGGGCTCAAGAGAACTCCGGGAGGTATCATTCTCAACCCCCAGCCTCAGAATGACCCCAACGACCCATTGAACTGGCCCATGTGGCGACGGGACATGGCACTGCTGGTCATTGGATTCCATTCCTTTATCATTGGCGGCCAGACCGCCATTATCGCCGCTGCATTTAACGACATGGCCGATCAGTTCAACGTTACCCAGTCCAAGCTCGCATACCTTGTTGGTGCATACATGCTGGTGCTTGGGTTTGGATCAGTGATCTTCGCGCCTCTGGCCGTCAAGTACGGCAAGCGATTCGTTTACCTTATCGCTCTCTGCGTATGGCTCGCCGGCTCGATCTGGGCAGGCGCATCACACTCGTTTGAGTCCCTTCTCGGCGCTCGAATCATTATGGGTCTCGGTGGTGCCCCTACCGAAGCGCTGCCGAGTTCCTCTATTGCAGAGATCTACTTCCTCCACGAGCGGGCCTACCGGCTCGGTATTTACACCCTGCTGCTGCTTGGCGGCAAGAACATTATGCCAATGGTGGCTGGGTTTATCATGGCCAACCTCAACTGGAACTGGCTCTTTTGGATCGAAACCATGATCGTGGGGATGAACCTTATCCTCACCTTCTTCTTCGTACCCGAGACCTTCTGGGAACGCCCCGCGGTGCCCACCGACTCGCGATCCCTGCGAGAGACCGAGCTGGCCCGAGAGGCCCGGGCCAACTCCCTCGTATCCCACGTGTCGCGTGCCAGTCAGTCCAGTGGACGAACGCCAAGGGGTTCCCAGGTCAACGTGTCTACTTCGTCGCAGGGCGAATACTCGCAGGAGTCTACCTTGGGGACTTCAAAAGAAGGCTCCAAGATTGACGTCAAAGACTCTGACGAATCCAATGATTCCAAGGACTCTGACGAGTCTAAAGACTTGGGAAAGTCTAAAGAGAATTCCAAGTCGCCAACTCCGGCCCCTCGCGGCCAAGAAGAGTCTGGAGACTCGTACTTCCCCGATTTCTCGTCTCAAAACGTTGCAGACAATTCACTTCTCTCCCCTGCATCGGCAATGGACACCCCTGCATCGGCAGTGGGCACCCCCGCGGGGACTCCAGGCCCCAGAAAGCACATGGAACGACATCCTACCTTTGCCCTCGAACCGGAGCAGCACGATATCCCCCGGGACCCGGTACGTCCTGGTTTGGACCAGTCGGTCTCCTTCAATACGCGGCTGTGGATTCAGCAAAAGAACCAGCAGCGGGCCATGAGCATGGGATCCACCCACATCGTCAAGAAGAAGTATATGGAGACTCTCAAAATCTACAATGGTGTCTTTTCACGAGACAAGTTGTGGATGATTGCTCTCCGACCGTTTGTACTGTTTGCATACCCGGGGCTGCTCTTCTCCACGGTTATTTATGCATTGTCGGTCGTGTGGCTCATTTCGCTCTCTGAAGTGTTGGCCGAGATCTTCCAAAGAGATCCGTACGACTTTCCGTCGACCTCGGTGGCCATGCTGTTTATTAGCACCTTTATCGGTGGCTGCATTGGGTCCGCTATTGCCGGTCGGCTCTCTGATGTGCTCGTCCGGTACTTTTCGCGACGCAACGACGGTATTTACGAGCCAGAGTACCGGCTTGTTATGATCATTCCAGTCTTGATCTCTGTGACGGCTGGCATGATGGGCTTTGGGTGGTCCAGTTTTGAAGAAGACCATTGGATCGTGCCCACCATCTTCCTTGGCATTACTGGGTTTGGCTGTTCGTTGGGCTCTACCACGGCGATCACCTACGCGGTGGATTCTTACAAGATGTTCGCTAGCGAGGTGCTCGTTACGATGAATTTGACCAAGAACGTGCTCGGGTTTTTGTTCTCCCTGTTTGTGCCTGCGTTCAATAAGGACTCGGGTAGCCGAACTACCTTTCTCACTTTTGGCGGTATCCAGATCTTTGTCTGCATGTTTGGTCTTCCGCTTT
Source organism: Blastobotrys malaysiensis (assembly GCA_030558815.1). Lineage (NCBI taxonomy): Eukaryota > Fungi > Ascomycota > Dipodascomycetes > Dipodascales > Trichomonascaceae > Blastobotrys > Blastobotrys malaysiensis. The sequence continues at coordinate 41,523 of JAKTQL010002502.1, forward strand.
ACATCTACGGCAAGCGTATCAGACGGTGGACAGACCGGGTCGAGATGATGAGCCGTCTTTATGTCGTCGACCAGGACTCTGATGACGAGTAATGACCTTTGTACCATTGTATTTATGCTTAATGTTAGTCCCTCTTTTGGACATTGTATTACGATTTACTCTTTCAATCGTTTACTACTCTTTCACCAGCAATCTCCCCGTAGCCGATCCTCTACTGGAGCTCCAGGGCGGTCCCCGGGGTAATCGAGGGCCAGCCCTCGTTCCCTAATTGTCAAATCATACGTCATTATCATTAAATAGTTTTACCAATGCCCCACCTTGGCCTTGTCGTTAGCTTCCACCTCCCATCGTCCGTTGAGGCCGACCTGGGAGTCGCTGCTCGAGTGTCCGCTATCGTCCTCCTCCTCCTTGTAGCTCCTAAACGCATCAGGGAGTGGGGCATTGTGCGGCGCGTTAGCATACTTCTTCTTGGTCACAGTGTCATCTTCGTCCGAGCTCGTGAAGCGGTACCGCTTGATCACGGGCGCCCTTCGCACCGTGCTGTCGCCGAGTAACCGCTTACCCCACGAGGACGCCGCTGGATCACCCGTCTCGTCACGCGCCTGCTTGAGGAACGGAATCAGAGCAGTACCACCAGTGCCTCGGTCGGTTCGCTTCTTGTTGAGCATCGTGCTGTGTGCAGTGGAGGCGAGTCCCTCCCGCTTGGTCACGGCGCCATTGGGCTGCTTCTTTCGCTGGGCCTCCCGGGCCTGCAGAATGATGTACCGCGACACGATCTGAATGTGCTTGTCCCGGAACGCCCTGAGCATCGCCAGGCATGCATCGTACGAGATGACCAACGCCGGGGTCTCCTCCTTGTGGCTCATCACATAGCTACGAATGTCAGAGACCTGCTGCAGCGCCTCGAGGAACCGCCGGTGGGGGCCCGGCATGTACGTGCGCATCTCGTGGATGAAATTATGCGTCTTCTTCTCCCCATGGGCCTTGGTGTCTCCGCCGCCGGCGTGGGGACACGCCCTTCGTGGCCTCTCACCAGTCGGATGGTGCTCGACATCCAGCAGAATGTCCAGTGCCTGGATGAGCGACGACTGAGCATTGGAACCCCCGGAAATCTGTCGGTACTCCTTTTCATCACCGTACAGCACCCCCTTGGGGAGCCCCGCATCCTCCATGTTCTTCCACCCGGCCAGATAGGGCCGGATTCTAAAGTAAAACGTGTGCGGGTCGCACATGTCGTACATTCGCCCCAGCGAAGTGTTAATCGCGTCAATCGACTCGGCAAGGGTCTGGAGGCACTTGACCACCGTCTCAGAGTCCCCTCGGCGGCACGCGTGGATAGCTTCCAAACCCGTAGTCAGGCACGGCGCACCCTGCTTCTCAATGGCGGTGGAGACCAAATAGAACCAACTCTCGTCAATCGAACCGGTAAAAGTGTGAAGAGTCGCCAGGTTGTCCAGGCTCAAATCCTCGTCTGGAATGAGCTTCTTGTAGTTCCACAGACAAACGCCCGCATATGTCACAATGGCCGGGAGCTCGAACCGGTCACAGGCCTTGACCCACGGTTCGGAAACCTGCCTCGGCAGGTGGTCCCGAGGCTCGTCTCCGCTCCACACATAGCCATGGGCGACAAAGCCAAGGATAACCACGACCCGGCGCCACTCCGCCTCCGATGTGATCTTGTCCAGGGTCAACAAGGGCATCTTGTCTACAAGCCCTCGTAGCCGCCTGGTCAGAACGAGCGCCGGCAAGTTCTCGGCCAGCTGCTCCCAAGGGGCATAGTATGGGTCCTCGAGCCGGGCACAGGGGAGCTCATCCGGGAGGAACCCGTTCTCTCGGGACACGTCGTAGTCCTCGAGCTTTGGAATCTCGGGCAACATGGTGTATAAAAAGTCAAAAATGCGTGCTGACTCTCCTGGTGGACCCTGGGCCAATTTATAAGCGGCCGGGATTTTTTTCAGCCTGCCCTCTTGCATATCCCCGAGTCTCACAATGGGGCGATCCTTGGAACGGCCGCAACCGGCGTACAGGTGTCCCTGGTGAACGCACTCCCCGCCCAGCCGCACCAGAGTATTCCGAGAGCCTATAGACACGATCCGAAATGTCCGGTTCCCAGCGCTCCTCGGGTAGTTGAATTGACCGCTATGAGGGCTTTGATTTCATGGTGACTTTCTAGCAACCTTGTCGCCTCGTGCCGTGTGTGTGATTGGCACTATCGGTATGATCGGTGGAGCGATGTCGGTCCACCGATTAGACCGCTCTTCTCATCTCCTGCGGCCCTTAGTACTATAAGGGTCATATGGCGCAAGCCTAATGCTGCAGTGGAGTTTGGTGGAGATGGCAAGGGGCTTTGCAAGCTGGAGCCCGGGGCTTTGGAAACTGGAGCTCGGGGCCTTGGGGGTTGGCGGAACCCGGGTTTGCCGGGTGGTGAGGCTCCTTATCAACCGGTACGATGCCCCGGCCCGTCGAGGTATGGGGTACAGATCCAGTACTAAGTAGCATAGCATAGGAAACGATATTATTTGGCCCTTTTCCGCCTAAAGTATTTGCTTGTGTCATTGTCTTCATCGCTCTCACTCTTGACAGGGTCCAGTGTCTGGAGCTCTGGTACAAACGCGGCGGTGCGGCCTCCGACAGTAATGTGCTCAATTGAGTGCCCCAGTGCCGTCTTGAGCTTGTCGTTCTTTCTCCGCTTGCCCCATCGGTACAGCATGAGCCAGTCATGCGGGAACTGGGCGGTGTTCCCCTCAACCTTGACCACAAACTCGCAAATGCTGATAATCGTGTCGTACAGCACGCGCAATTGCGTCTCACTCAACTCGTTGGTCATGGCTTGTGGGTGTAGTCGTGCCTGGTAGCACACCTCGTCCGCCACCCAATTGCCAATCCCTGAAAACATCGCTTGGTCCATGAGCAGTGTCTTAACATGGAGTTTGCGCTTGGTCACCTTGTCACAAAACACTTCAAAATCCCACCGCGACTCGGGCTTGGAAAAGTCAATGCCCAACCGCGACAATGGGTCCTTGGTCATCAACTGCTCATCAGACTCAATTCCTTCAAAGAGGCGGATCTTGCCCAGCCTCCGGGGGTCGTAGAAAGCGATCTCCGTGTCGTCGTCGCACTTTAATACAAACTTGTAGTACTTGGGCGGCCACACTTCATCCTTGACGGTGGTGAACTCCCCCTTGGCCATCTCTTGCTTGGCCGCTTCACTCTTAAACCGCTCCCGCACAACCTTGTCCCCGCCATTCTCCATGACAATTAGATGGGTCTGGATATCCCGCACCTTTATCATGCCAGTCATTCCAAAATGGAGTAGCGCGACCTTGGAATTGGCGGTTCGGAACCAAAAGTACTTGCCGTGCCGGCCTACACTCTCAACCGTCTCTCCCGTGAACGCCTTTTCAAACAGCACATTGGTCAACGGGGACACGAATACCTTGTCATCTACAGTGGCATCCACGGCCTTGACGAGCTTTCCAACTAAAAACCGTCGCAATATCGCCGCAGCGTGCGCAACTTCACCGATCTCTGGCATTGTGGAGTTTGGTGATGCCCGACATCCCGACATCCAGACCTTATCAACGTTCTCACCACTACGATGTATCAATATATAGAATTTTAATAAATATTAAGCGACAGTGACATATTTCAAACCCAGGCTCGTGGGCGGAGCGGGTTCATGCTGGACCATGCCGTGCTTCATCATTTCAAACCAAACATAGTCACTATTGACCCCTTCAAACGCGGACCGCAGCGCCAAAAACAATTCTTGGTAATCCTCCGAATGATGTGGAGAGAAATATCCAACAACTGACTCCAGCATTGACCCGTAAACTTCATCTGTCAGCTGAACATGCGTCACAATCTTTTGCAGACATTTCAACGCCGCAACCAGCTTTCTCATCTCTATTGAAAACTTGGGCAATCTTGTCTTCCTCCGTGGTAACAAGGTGCGCAATTTCTTCCACAGCTCATCCACTCGGCGAGTCATAAACTCGCTGGCAAATTCACACGTTTGGGCGATCGCCTCCAACACCGCCTCCAGAACCGAAATCTCACTGTCATCAAGGCGCGACACTAGTACCGGCCAGTACGAACTCACTAGCGGCAAAAACTCCTTGGTGTTGGTGGCCAGGACTGGCACCGCTGTAGTAATGATCTTGGCAAGGTTATATCGCATCGTCACCGAGTCATGGACAAGATATATATCCGTGTACTCCGCAATCTTCTTTACCGTCGTATAAGTAGACTTGGGCACAATAGACGGCCATTTCTTGTCCTCTTCCTCTTCTTCGTTATCCATCTCTTTGGCTTCGGTTTCGGCTTCAGGATCAAGATCCTCAGAGGGTTCCTCATCTTTGGCCTTTGCCTTCTTTTTCTTCCAGTACTCCTCAAACGAACCACCTGTCTCAAGACCTTCAAACTGCTCTGTATCTGGTTTATACGTGAGCTCCTTCACCAACTGGTCAATACTGTCAAGGTGAGTATTAGAGCCATCCTCTTTGCCAGTCAATGCTAGTTGCCCGGCAAATCCTTTGACAACCTCTTCGACCAGCGTTTCAAACACATTGAATATACCCTCAGTAAGAACTGGGTACCCATGATAGTTATCCAAAATAGTCATGAGCGTGACCACAACGTCTCTCATAAACGGTACAACCTCCGGCCCCGCCAGTTTTATCAGTGAAGATAGCACAATGGCACTCTGTGGTGACAGATCTAACGTGCTCAACTTTAGCGAAATGCCGTCAATGATATAGTCAGAGTTGTCAACCAACAACCGCTCGACATTCTCATACCCACAATCATATGCGATACGGGATACCGCCCGCTGGGCCTGCTCCCTAATTCCAGGATCTGAGCTTCCCAAGTAGAAAATCAATGGGGATATCATATCGGGCAGTATATGCTTTATCTCCGCACCAAAATACGCAGACACTTCGCCTAGCCCATAAAGTGCAACCGCAATTGCCGCATTATCAATCTGCGAGGGTTTAACAAGGTTGGATGCATTTTGCTCGGTAATGTCCATCAACACGCCAAAATAGTCCTCTACCAGCGGCTTTACTTCCGAAGATGATTCAACTAGGACCATGTCGAGGTTTAAAAATTCATCTATATCGCGCCCCTCATGACGCGATTTGTTGATACCAGTAAGAGCAGTTGCCGCAATCCACAAACTGCCAAACTTTCTTGTCTTGTCCAATGAACCATGTATCGTGCCAATAGAGGAGCTCAAAAAGCTTCTTTGCATCGCCTCATCAACTGAGCTCGAGTTATAAATCAGCTGGTAGAGTGCAGCTTCAGAAGCCTTTGGCAATTGAGATGCAATTCCAAATCTCGATAAATCTGGCGTCGCCTGTACAATAAAACTTCCATTTGGTGCAAGGGCCTTTCTCGGGTCAAAATTTGCAACCCCCCGTGGGGACCCATCTGCCTTGAAGATCGTGGACGCTTCAGTCAGCGACTCCATAAGTCGATTGTCCAGTATTTGCATTGGAACTTTGAGCCGTTTAGCATATTGCATGCCATACTCTACTGCTCTGAGCATCACCAATGCTTGTTTCTCATCGGGAGACGCCAATGCCTGTGGAATACCTTGGATCCATTCATCCAGCTTCTCAATAAATAGGTCACGTAGAGAATCTTTTCGCTTCAAAAGAGCAAAAAACGATCCAGAACGGATATCTAGCCACAAGACATCGTGGGACGTCATGTCCCGTTTTGACAAAATGGCAATCACCGTATCGATAGCTGTGCTCATCGAGGATTCTAAAGATTGACTGCAACGGGTCATGATTGAAAGACAAGTGTCGAACAATTCATCAAGCACCGTCGGCTGCGAGTGTGATCGTACCGCGACAGAGAAACCGCTAAAAGCCATCCTGAACTGCTCCTTTGTCACTCCAACCCACTCGTCTGTTCTGACGTCTTTCTTCTCTTGGTCTTCTTTCTCCAGGTCAGAGTCGTCCAAAGCAGTGGGTACTATTGTGCCCAACGTCTTACAGGCCGAGATAAAGCACTTGTAATTTGGAGGTTTTCCGTACTTTCCAGTCACCTCCTTGACGATTACCGATACGACACGCGGAAGGATCAATGCCGCATCATTGCCAGTACACTTGGTACCAATTGTGTTTAGTAATACCAATGCTGCATCTACTACCCCACTGTCTTCTGGGACTTTCTCAACACAATCCAGTATCAAGTGAATCAACAGCGGTAAAAAGTCTACTTTTGATAGCAGGCTTATAGGGTTACTTTTAGACACACCTCGGTCAATACATGCTGACATGGCTTGAAATGCAGCAATGTACACTTCGGAGTCTCGGGAGATTAACACTAGGCCCCGGGATTCAGAGACCTCGCTAATGCTCTCGGCAATACGCTGAAGTGATACATTGACAATTGACATCACAGTGGCTTGTGGTGCCATGGTTTTCCATGCAAATTCCATAAAGGTCAGCATCCATTCAGAATAACGGCTATCCGCTAACAACCTCTGTCGATCTGAAAACACAAGATCAAACAATGCTAGTAGAGTTATGGTGTAATCATCTCGAAAAAGGCTGGGATGCGCTGTAGTTTCTTCATGGCGGATCGTCTCCGCGGTTGATTCTAGGAGCCTTCGGAACTCGGGGGTGTTATCATTGTGATTCCAAATAGAAAGCAAAATGCTGATAAAATCGTTGTGGATTTTAGGATTATGTGATTGAATCTTGGCTGATTTTATGGCCTGTAAGACCATAGGCGACTCGCGTTTGCCATTCATCTCATGATCTTCGCTGATATCGGATATATGATTAATGATTGATGGCGATTGTACCACTCCCAACCCTTCGGAATATTGAAGAGCACAGTGGACAGTGCTGAAATGCCTATATTAAAAACCAACCTACTCCGATATTCCACGGACGTATACGATTAGTTGGATTTTACCAAGCCTGGACCGCTTTCACATACCCTATGGCTGCTCAGTAAGCCGCACAAGCCGCAGGGATCCCAGCCGTGCATAACTCCCAAAAGCGGAAAGTTGGAAAATTAGGGCTTCAAAGTCGGCGTGCGCGCGCGGTAGACTTTGTTCCCACTCCCAACGTCACAGAGCAGAGTGAGACACCTGGGTGAAAAAATATTAAATATCACCACAAATTTTCCTCGTCTTTTTCTCTTTTCTCCAACATTAGTTGTTCCGAAGTACGACCACCAACCCAAAAAATTGTAAGATTCCGCATGTTATCGGTCTCCTTGCAGTGAGCTTGTTTGTTGAAGTATCAATGGTGTAATACATTACGTCTTGGCACTTCAAGAGATTGACTTCACAGAGCATTGATACACCGGTAGCCAGATAAATGCATGGTTGAATTCTTGTCTAAAGTGATAGAGAAGAACACTCCTCCAAGCTTAAGGGATCCGAGTTGTAGATGTGCGCAGGGTAGACTAGAGTTCTATTATTGTTACTAACAGTACAGAAAAATGACTCGAACCTCCGTTCTTGCTGACGCTCTTAAGACCATCACCAATGGGGCCGAGATATTCCTGCACTTGTACAAGAACGACCTTGACAACAAGGAGCACCTGGCCATTGTG
>JAKTQL010002502.1:51506-101713 GCA_030558815.1 Blastobotrys malaysiensis
GAGGTTGGTGATAGTCCGCCAAAGGAGAGTCTTTACATTGATCTAAGCGGGGATTCGTCACAGGAAGACTACAGTATTAATAAGCTGTTTGATGAAGACAAAAGATCAACGAATCGACGCTCGTCCTTAACTGCTGGCGATGAACTTTTGGTGATGATCATGCGGCTGAATCTCAGTTAAATCTCCACATTTAATTTTTTAACGTTTCTCGAATCAAACTTCTCCGCTACTGGGGCATTTCGACAGTTGAAAAACGGATACGGCAATAGATGTTCGAGCGTGAATGATTGTTATGAGCTATTCGAGTGGATAAACCCAATATTACAGTGCTGCCCACCCGCTCCAAGGCCATATTTTGCTGAATTAACCACCTGCATCGGCCGCTTGCGCTTAAAATTGCTGTTTAGTAGACGATAAAGGGCTGCAAAGGCGGATAGAACCTGCATTTTAAGCAAATTTCTGAGGCGCCATTCGTTATGAGGTCTTCATTTCTGACGAAGTCACGCAAGTGGCCGTACATTACTAAAGAGGACGTGTTGAGGGTCACCCAACGGTTAAGTCCTCAGGGGTCGCAAGCTAACCTGAAGACAAAAACTCCTAGAGAGAGCCTTTCTGGGACAGCTACTGACGACGAGGAAGGGGATAGAAAAGGGCCTAACCTGGTTACGCTACCCGTAGAGATTCTTCAGACCATAATTGAAAAGGTAGTGGTCGGATCAAACAACGCACGCATCGCTCATGAAGATTTATTCGCTCTTTCTGTGGTCAACAAGCGGTTGAATTCTCTGCTACCGAGAGAAAAGCTCTACGACACGGTGGTACTATACACTAAACAACAGGCGCTGAAGTTCCTCAAGTGTTTGACCAAGAGCAAGAATGCCCGTAACGGCAAATTGGTCAAGACGTTGTGCGTAGTCCACCCAGAAGATGATTCCTCAGCGAGTGTATTGTTGCATCATACGGGGTTTTCGTCCTCATCGCCCAAGATGAAAAACCGACCCTGGCCTGATGTGCTGCTCGATATTCTTGCAGTGCTGTCTAATTTGGAGCACCTAATACTCGATGAGATGGCGCCGCAGTTCAAGTTCCCCGCGTCGCTGGAAAACTCAAAGGTTGTGCAAGAAATCCATTCCCGCAAGAAGGAGCTTTTTGTGAGCCTTTCTCCTGAGATTGGTTGGCACGGCAGTCTCCATCGGGACACTTTCTGGGCATTTGGGCCCATTTACAAGCTCCATCTTACGAATATTGTCATTCAAGAGAACTCTTTTAACGACAACGCGATTGAATTGTGCTCAAACGTGCGAGAGCTTATTCTATCTGGGTGCATTATTCGGTGCTCGCCCGAGACCATTGCGAGTGCGTTTAAAAACGTTACTCGCCTCACCATTGACATGTTCAAGGCGTCTAGCGAGCTCATGGTGACCACCTGTTTCCCTAATATGACAGAATTACTGGTGGGGACCACCGGGAAGCTTATAGAAACTCGTAAGCCCATGGCTCAGACCTTGCTCCCTCTGTCAGTTCTACCGGCAAAATACCAGCACTTGTCAGCCGCTACTTATCGTACTCCGCGGCCGCGTATGACCAAGGCAGACACCCGATTAGAATACCTTATCAGCTACCTCAGCCAGTCGGTGACGAAGATCAAGCACTTGCAAAAGTTTACAATCGTTGCAACGCCGGTTTGTGCTGCTCCTCCTTATGATCCTCATTACGAACCTAGCGTCAGCATTTTTACCAATATTGGTATCCTACAAAGTATACCCGAAGTTGTGGTTGTGATCCCGCGGATTTCGCACTTTTGCAAGGAAGACTGGGGGGAAATTATTGCCAAGGTGAACCTGACAGTAAAGAATTATGATGATGTCGTATACTATCAAGCAGATGACCATAACTCGGCCTAACTTCCAAGTAATGAGATACGAAGACCACGTTTAATGCAATAATAAGAATTTATAAGATGAACTAGAAGATAATATTTAAATGTAGCCCCTAATTAAAAGCCAGCCCCACGCAAGAATAATGGCGATTACTGAAGAAATGTAAGGGACAATCATGTGGGCAGCTGAAGGGAACTGTGCGGCAAGAAGTGGAATTGGAGAGACAGGATGCAGTTTTTTCTCACTGTCACGGCTGCCAAGATCTGGAACAGCGGGGGGTGGTGTTGTTGTCCGAACTGGGTCATTGCGCTTCCATTCATCTTCGATTTTTATCTTCTTGTCAGTCAACGGCGTGTCGTCGACATCTATAATGTCTAGACTGGTTGCGGTGGCTTTGACTGGTACAAACTTGCCTCTTTTGACGGGGGCACCTTCAGCAATGAGCTTTGATGCGAACGTATCGGGGATGGCACTTCGGGTGTTTAGGTTGTCATAGCTATCAAGACATTGTTTTGGTCGTTCAGGGCCTGTTGAAATCTGAATGGTAGAATCCTTGACCTTGGCAAATTGCTCCTTGAGCTTGTGAAAGTCCGGTAAAAGAAATACTTTGCCGTTAGTGTCGAGTTCAACGAGACCGTAATTATTAGGTTCTTGGGTGAATTCATAAACTAGCCCACCACTGAACACAGGTGTCATTGAGCTATACAAGCATTCGACCTCCTGGAACTGGCGTGGTAGTACCGCATTGCAGCCATACTCGGAGAAGAACAATGGTAAAGAGTAGTCGTCGTAGTCGTTGAGCAGGACATCATATCCGCTCGTTTGTATAGTCTGAGTGCCGCACCATTGGTAAGAATTGACACCGTAAAAATCAACAGAGGACTGATCGTCACCGCATTCCAGGTACTTGGCGAGCGATACGCGATATCTCAGGTCATCGGCAGCAGAGTAGCCAACTGGAATGCTTCTGGGGGCTCTGAGGCGAATATAGTTTTTTATATCGCGAATAACGGCCTTGATGTAGTGGGGCGAATTTGTTGCAGACTTGTCGTCATTGACTACCTCGTTACCCGCAAAGAACCCAAGTGTGTTGTTATACCCAGAGAATTGGTCTACCACTTTGAGAATGTGCGTGAGGTATTCGGGGGTATATGAGGTCCATGGTTCATATCGATTCAAGCTTTCGCCGATTTTTGGGGAATTAACGTCGAGGACGAGGTAGATACCAGCTGCCGCAAGTAGACTCATGCAGTCATCATGATTGAGGTCAGGGTTTACAGTGTACACTCTTATTGCCTATAATTTTGGTTAGTGGGATATGGTAAACCAGCTGATATCGTACATTTATCCCCAATTGTTGGAAGAGATAGATATCTCTCGCACAAGTGTTGAGGCTTGACAATGGGTCAGATCGGCCAATATATCCAGACGAACCGCCAGGCTGGTAGTCGATGCCTTTTATCACAAACTATATAGGTTAGAATATTCAAAATAGAGGGTTGTCATACTGGTTCTTTGGTGACAGAATCAATGAACTGGCGGCCGCGGGTTTCAATTGGATTAATTGTGCCCAAGGCACTGACGACCCCTAGAAGAGCGGCGATTATCAACAGTATGTTCATTGGAGGTCTATGGTCTATGAGGGAGAAAATATGGGCAATTGTTTAGACTACGGAATAGGCTTTCAAACTCTCAGGCGCAGAGCGGCGTGCGGCGTGCGGCGTGCGGCTCACCAAACCAATACATCCAGCCGCAATCAGACCCCCGCGGGATCCGCACTTACCACACTGTTTTCAAATCAGCATATACAGTACGTATGAGGGGTAATGCTAGCCAATAGAACAAATGAATTCGGGTCAAGGGATCAAATATACTATCGAAATCGAGATCATTATGCCGACCCTCGTATAGAGTCCCCGTATTATCCATGGTCTGCGGAGGTGGGGCATGTTCATACTCCATAGCCGGTTGCCGGTGTCGAAAGGCGATGGACCGGCTATCGACCCCCACGTTAACCGGAAGGAAAACTCCGCTTCAATAGCCGGCATTCATTGAAAAAAGTCCCCGTTAAACATGAGATTGGATAAGCAATAGTTCAGTTGACAAGCCATTGGATAAACCATAGACCAATACAAGCCGTTGAGTAGTTAATAAATCATTGTAAATAATATTGCAGTCTAGATCATGATTTTTCGTAAGTATGGTACAGGTTAATTAACGGCCCATCCAGCCGCCGTCAACGAGCAGAATCTCGCCCGAGACGTAGTTAGAAGCGTTAGAAGCCAAGAATACAGCTGGACCCTTAAAGTCCTCGGCGTTGCCCCATCGACCGGCTGGAATTCGCTCCAGAATCTGTCGGGATCGGGTTGGATCAGCAATCAGAGCCTCGTTCATATCGGTAGCAATATAGCCCGGGGCAATGGCATTGACGCAAATACCCTTGGAGATCCACTCGTTGGAGAGGGCCTTGGTGAGCTGGGAAACACCGCCCTTGGAGGCCGCATAAGCCGGCACGGTGATACCACCCTGGAACGAGCACAATGAAGCAATGTTAATAATCTTGCCTCGCATGCCGGCCGCGTCCGGCTCTCGCTCCAGCATGTGGGCACCAGTGTCCCGGCACAGAACCCAGGTAGCATTGAGGTTCACGTCGATAACGTCCTGCCAGTCCTGGTCCGTGAACTGATGCGCCGGCTTTCGTCGCTGAATACCGGCACAGTTGATGAGAATGTCAATCTGGGGCACCACCGTCAACACCTTCTTGACCAGGCCCTTAACAGCGGCGGTGTCGAACAGATCCAGCTCAACAATGTACGCCTTTCGGCCCACCGCCTCAATGGCCTCCTTAACAGTGGTGTTCTTGGAGTCCCGCTGGACCAACACCACGTCAGCACCGGCCTCCGCCAGAGCAATGGCCATCCCAGCACCAATGCCTCGAGTGCCGCCGGTAACAAGAGCGATCTTTCCTTCCACAGAGAACAACTTGGAGCTCATTTTTGCCTTTTCTGTTTGTCAATGCCTCTCGGATGCCATCCCCCCAGGTTATATAGCCCTTGGAGGAGCGGAGAAACCGGGGCGCATCTGCCTCCCCCGCGGGGGGAACCCCCGGCCTCCGCCTCGAAAGGGAAATTTCGCGGCAATGGACCCCGGCGATGGGGGGAAGTCGAGGTCCGGGGAGCTGCTATAAGAAGAGCGCAATTGCACCAGTCAAGCCCCCCCCAATAGTTACCATAATGACCTCCTCTAAGATCCAAGCCAGCGTGCTCAAGCAGCAGAAGGACCTGACTCTCGATGCCCGGGATATCGAGGCTCCTACCGGGAGCGAGGTCCAGGTCGCGGTCAAGGCGACCACCCTGTGTGGATCTGACATGCACTACTACCTCCACGGCCGAAACGGCGACAATATCGTCCGGGAGCCTCTGACGCTGGGCCACGAGTCTGCTGGTGTCGTCACCGCGGTGGGCCCGGAGGTCGAGGGCCTCAAGGTCGGCGACCGGGTTGCTCTCGAGGTCGGAAACCCCTGTGGCAACTGTGAGGTGTGTAAGAAGGGCCGATACAACCTGTGCTCCAAGATGCAGTTCCGATCCAGTGCCAAGTCCTTCCCACACTTCCAGGGCACTCTCCAGGAGCGGATCAACTGCCCTGCCTCGTGGTGCTACAAGCTCCCCGCGTCGGTGAGCCTCGAGGACGCGGCCTTGCTGGAGCCGTTGGCCGTGGCGATCCACGCTGCTAACCGAGCCCACATTGAGCACGGGTCTACCTGTTTGGTGATTGGTGCTGGTGCGGTGGGGTTGCTGAGCGCTGCTATTGCCCGAGTCAACGGGTGTTCGACGGTTGTGATTTGCGATATCGCCAAGAACCGAGTCGATTTCGCCCTGGAAAACGGCCTGGCCGACTATGGTTACACTGTTCCGCTCAAGCGAGGGGAGACCACCGAGGACAAGCTCAAGATTTCGCGAGACTTGGCCGACGCGCTTACCGGCATTGAGACCCCAGAGGGCCCGATTGGCGAGTTCGACTACACCTTTGAGTGCACTGGTGTCGAGTCCTGTGTTCAGACCGGTATCTATGCCACTGCTCCAGGAGGTAAGATGCTATTTGTGGGCATGGGCCAGCCAGTTCAAACCCTGCACATGTCTGCTGCGCTCATGAGGGAGGTTGACTTGCTGGGTGTCCTGCGGTATGCCAACGCGTACCCCACTGGTATCCGGCTCATGGCTTCCAAGCAGATCCCAGCTCTGGACAAGATGATTACGCATAGAATCAAGGGTCTGGAGAACGTTCCACAGGCCTTTGAGTTGGCTGGAAAGCCCCAGGACAAGGACGGCAATTTGGTTATCAAGGTCGCTGTCGTCTTGGACTAATTGCATCTACTAATGGAAAAAACAAGTGTAATGACATAATATAATGACGAGTAACCGTTTACCAAGACATGGATTAGTGGAGTACAATCAAATTACTACAAACGGTACATCTTTGCGCAAGGGGTACGTGATATTAATCCGGCAATTGATGTGGGGTATATCGTATCTTGGCAGATACAATACTTCTGGAGATCTGTACCAAGTGGACGGTATGAAAATCCAGAGCAGTGGAAACAGTGGATCAATGCACGATATATCGATAAATATGTAACTCATAATATCAACGGGTGGTGATACCGGGATCTAACATGCCGAACAAACCCGAAATGAGGATCGATTCCCCAACGGAAATACGACAGGTGGGCCGGCTTCACGTGGATCCTCCGCAGACGAGAATAAATGACATCATTGTGGGTACGCTGGAGTGAAGAGATATCGAATATATATAGTTGGAATTGCCGCGGGGGTATGGGGGGTCCAAGAGATGAGAGTATGGGGTGATGATTTCAGCAATGGCACCCGATCAATTGAGTGCGTTCGAGCAAGGGATTGACGAGATTGAAGCACACGACCGCGATTTAGACCGTTACGTATCACGGCTACTCAAAGACACCTTTGAGAACTGTCACCGAAACCCCCCAAATGTTGATGAGATCAAGCAGGTGCTCACCAAAGTGCTGGCGTCGTTGGTTATTGACAGCCTCAACGGCCCCAATACGGTACGGCTGTCGTCGGGGGCGATCAAGCGGATAGAGGCAGTGCTGTTCCACATCCTCATCAACTATCGTAACCGGGATTTGGCCTTCCAGGCCGTCGAGCTGTTGATTAACCTTGCCGAATTGGTGTTCACCAGCCGCTACGAGTCCAACTCCCTGCGGTTCAGCGCTGGGTATGAGATCCAGGAGAACTACAAAATCGTCGTCTTGTCGGAGACGCTCGACCGCATTCGCACTGCTTTCCCTAACCACTCTCCTGCCGAGTTCAGCCACCTTGCCAAGTTGTACGTCAGCAATGTCACAGAGGGCCGACACTACCACAAGTTTGTCCGTTGCCCCACATTGGCCTCTTAATACCTATTTATTCACCATCGTAATCGCCCTATATCCGCGAATACCCTTTGCATGTGTATATTACCGCTACAGCTTGCTGTAGCTATCACCTCGCCACTAACAGATTACTAATGCTTAAATTCTCATCAATACGTGACCCGTCAATTATCGCCGTGCAGGGTGGGTCCTACGTCGTCATACATATCCTTTTTCATTTCCTACGTATAAACCCTCCTGCATGCTTATTAATAGCCCACCAGTCAGTGTTCCGGTTAAATCTTTGAAGATCCGGCTGAAACCCGTTTTGCCAATTAACCCCCTGTACGCACGGCTGTAACAAACCTCCGGTATTCCATACAATGTAGCGTAATGCCAACCTAAAATAGTAGACGCATCATTTTTATTGCCTGCTCTCGCCATTTAGCAGCCCCTACCAATTTTTCTAATCCCACCCTTTGCTCTACACTATTGAAATCCGTCTCGTTCATTACTGCTCAGGGATACGCACGCGTACACCATATACCGCCGTGCGTAAACGTCAAAACCTTCTAGGAGGTTCTCTCGCGCGCCCTCCACCGAGCGTGGCCTTTAAAAACCCCTCGATCCCCCCTTGCTTTGCCGAACGTGATTCCACCTTTTTTATAAATGGTTAGCCAGCAGAAGAAGGACCTCGCGGTCAAGATTGTGGACTTTTTGCAGTCCTGCAAGAAGGATAACACCTTCTCCGGCGACGACGCCGAGACGGTTGATGTCGCCATTGAATGCATGACGGGTCTGTTTGATGTGGAGGCCTCTGGCGAGCCCAACGACGACCTGCTTGCCATGTTTGAAAAGTTCTCGGCTCTCCAGGCCACTGGGAACGAAAAGCCGGCCTCGGCCGAGTCGAGCGAGGCCACTACCCCTTCGATCACTGAGGAGCAGAAGGAGGAGGCCAACAAGCTCAAGATTGAGGGCAACCGGCACATTGCGCAGCGAGAGTTCCAGGCCGCTGCTGATTCGTACACCCAGGCTATTGCCATTGATCCCACCAATGCGGTCTACTACTCTAACCGATCCGCCGCCTACAGCTCGCTGCGGGAGTGCGACAAGGCGGCTGAGGACGCGCGAAAGGCCATTGAGCTTGATCCCAACTACTCGCGGGCCTACTCGCGGCTGGGGTTGGCGCTGTACAGTCTCGGGGACACCCGGGGCGCCATGGAGGCGTATGAAAAGGGTCTCAAGATTGAAGGGGACAGTCCTTCTGACGGCATGAAGCGGGGCTACGAGGCGGCCAAGAAGCGTCTTGAAGAGGAGCTCGATGGGTCTAGCAATGCGGACGAGTCTGCTTCGGTGGCTGCTAACAATAGCTCTGACAATGCTTCGAGCGCGCGAGGCATGCCAGACTTTTCCAGCATGTTTGGTGGTGCCAGTGGTGCTGGCGGTTCTGGTGGTATGCCAGATTTGAGCTCCATGTTGGGCGGTGGCGGCGGTATGCCAGATTTGAGCTCCATCATGCAGAACCCACAGTTTGCGCAGATGGCCCAGGGCTTGATGTCCAACCCCAACATTCAGAGCATGATGAACTCCCCCGCTATTCAGAACATGATGCAGAACATGCAGGGTGGCCAGATGCCGTCTTTTTCTGATATTATGAACAACCCAGAGCTCCAGAACATTGCCCGATCTGCAATGGGCAACAATGGTGGCTCGAACAACGCTAACAACAATGAGAGCGGTTCAAACTAGACGAAACCGATATGACCCCGATACTAACGATGTCACGATAATGTAACAAGGAATGCAAATCTTTGCAATGAGATGGATCTCTTTTTTTGGTTTGCAAAGTACAACCCCGCCTATGATGAAAGTTAAATTCTGCAATTCTGAGCTTCGAGATCCGCCTAGCTTGTTTCACAGTATCTTTCGAGATGCTCCCTGGTCGAGCCACGGTGTGTATTTCACTCCATGCGGAAAGAAATATCACATTCACAATTACTTCTGAGGCACTGGTTGGTAGAAACCTTGGAAATGAAGAAAAATCCACACCTAGACTCAACTCGTAGTATTAGAGCCATGGGCTATCGTAGAATAGTAGAACCATGGACTATCGTAAGACGGCAAGAGCCATGGACTATCGTGACAGCAAGAGCCATGGACTATCGTAGAATAGTAGAACCATGGACGTTATCGTAGGAGTCACGGACTTAATTATAAATTACACATCTGAAGCGAACCGTTTGAACTTATCCTGAAGCCGCGTCAGTCGCTGGAGCCGCTCTTTTTGAGCCTTGATCATGCCTTTAGTGAAATCCTTGAGTATGGTGCGCAGCTCTTGCTCCTGTACCTGGTAAAACCCACCGAGTTCTGACGCGGAGGCAATGTGTGCGGCCTTAATGTCACTGCTGAGCCGCTGGATCTCGTTTTGACAAATGTAAATCTTGTCCTGGGTTTCTTTAACCGAGCGCTCCTTCTTTTCCTCAAACATGCCCATGGGCCACGACGACTTGCTGTTGAGCTTCTCCAGTGCCTCTTTGAGCTTGTGGAAGGAGGACTCTTGAGCCTCCAATTGGTATATTAGCCCCACCGGCTGCGCCAGAGAATTGACCACCGAGCGGGCGGTACTGGCCATGCCAGACACATTGTAGCTAAACCGGCTCAGCGCCTTATCCTGAATACTGAACGACAGCTCAATGTCATTGGTAGACTCAACATCGCTCGGCGTATTGATCCCGGGGAACACCAGGAAAGGAACGTCACGAAGCTTTTCCCAAAAGATCTCATGGGCCTCATAATAGTCATACGTCTTATTCATCATTGCCAACACACACTTGGCTAGGCGATTGACTGACCCGCTAATCCGACTCGTCTCCTCAGAAGCATGGTCGAAGAATATTTTGATAAGCTCCAGGTCGCCACTGTTATACACAGTAACGTTCTCGTATTGGAGCTCTTTTCGACTCTCGAGCTTTCTGCGACAGCGGTCAATGGCCTGTTGCCGGTCCAGGTCTTGTATCAACAAAAACTCCCACAGTAGCTCGTGGGTCGCAAACGTTGGATGGGAGAGCAGGATCCGCAGGAACATGTTCAACCGCACTCGCGTCTCATAAATAACCTGGCGCGATGGCTTGAGAGGAATGGCAAAGGGGTTTCGAGGAGACCGCAGAATTGGCACCCAAGTATATGGATTCTCGTACATTAACCATTTTTGCAAAAAGACAAAATCCTGAAAAGTCCGTCGCACGGTCGAGGTGATAATGGACTTTTTTGTGTCAGGATCGTATTCACCCGTCTTGATAAAGAATTGAAGGTCGTTATCAAATATGACAGTTCGAGTAATCAGCGCATACTTGTTGTTTACTGGGGACGAGTCAAACAGCAGCATTTCTAAAACCGGTTAGTAGTTGTTACAGTAAATCATCAAAAACTTACCATCCAAGAGGCCCAGTGCCTCAATATCCTTGGCCAGCTCCAAAACAGTAAGGCCTCTGTTTTCAGTACGCTCCAAGTCAATGATGGGGTTCTGTGCAATAAGCTTTATGGCGTCCATGCGCGAGAATTTGCAGTATATCATAAGAGGAGTAAGGCCCTTGGCATTGGGCCAGTTAACATCAGCATCATAAGCGAGAATCTTCTCCAGGGTCTTGCGGTCCTTGGCAATATGGAGAAGGGTGTTACCACGGTTATCGACATGGTCCAAAATATTTACAACGGGGGCATCTTTGGAATACCGAGGATCACTTTGCAGCTGCTTTTTCCAAACATCTAGCGCGCTAGTGACCATCTTATCATACTCAGGATGGTCGTAGCTCCGCAGGAGACTGAATAGCGGCGTTTGGCCATTGTGGTCCTTCTTCGTCCAGTCGACAAGCAGCCCAATTTCGTCAATGAGCCACGGGGCGTCGAATAAATAATGGCCGATTGACCGGTCAAACGAGTCACAGAGCGCAAAGTAGCGGCGTTTCTCTGCATCATCAGCCGGCTCGAGGGCGGTGAGAATGCGCCGAACAAGCTTTTCGTCGCGGGTTTCCACCGCCGCAACCAAGAGAGTAGTGCCCTGCTCGTTTCTATCACTCAAAATGAACTCTAGCGTAATAACATCATCTTGCTTAAGCAGGGTTTCCAACGCATCGTGGTTGCGCTGCTTTATAGCTTGCATCAGCCCCGATTCGCCATAACTAGTCCGGCTTTTCAGTACTGATTTCCAGTTGAGCAGCTCCTCTTTGCACAGCTCGTCAATAAACTCTTGCAGGTTGCCGTGGGTCTTGATAATTTCCCACATCTTTTCATTGTATCGCGATAAATCGGCAAGACCATCCGACTCGTTGAGAATGTGGTACAATACGCCCTCATAGGTCATTAGCGCATAGCCCAGCTGTCCCGAGTCTGTGCTCCTAAACGTGTAGTTCTTGAGGTAATGGAGCTCCGAGTCGGGGTGTCTGATTGTTGACCGGCTGATTACCAAGAGCATGAGACTAATGAGCGAATCGGCGCTGAGATGGCTACCACCGGGGGCCCCATCACCCACCTCTGAAGCGGTAGCCGCGGCCGAAGAAGTATTCGCGGTAGTCAGTAATGGCGATGACCTCAGCACAACAGACCGGTCTTGCCCCAAAATCTTCATCACTTTTACGAGAACACCAATCTTTTCCTCGGTGCCTTTACTATCGGTCAGGCTGTTGAGCTCCTCGGTAGCATCTGCCACTACCGCCGTCAGCGAAAGCAACTCGTTCTCGGGGATAAACGACGGCAGCCCAATCTGGGAAATATCCACGGACCGGATTTTGTCAATTGACTTTAAGCACTGGAGGTCGCGCTTGGCTCTAAACTTGGTCAGCTTGCCCCAAATCACATCGTACGCATTAGCCTCCACGTATTCATGAAGCAGGTTGGCGATATCCTCCCCATTGAGGTTATGCTCCATTGCCATGGCGCTAATGGCACTGCTATCACAGGATTGGAACACTTGGATCGCGTTCTCCACCGCCCGGTCCAAAGCAGCGAGAAGATCCTCCTCATTCTCCGCCGGCGGTTTGTCAAAGTTATCTATAATCAGGTTCAATGGCCCAAACAACTGTCGCGATAAGGACGGATAATTGGCCAAAATGGCCTCAAACTCGGGCGCCTGGGCAAATGAGGTCTCCGACCCGTTCTTCTCCGGGGACTTTGCCATCTCCACCAATTGGTACTTTGACGATATCGTCGGCGAAACCTCCTTGCTCGGCATTGGCTGGCCCACCAGCGGGCGTTCAATCTCGTATATCATAAACTGCGCATCCAGCGACAAGCCCTCACACGACGGGTAAAACAGGTACTCCGAGATGATCTCGGACCGCACATACGTCTTGGACCCCTTGTGGGTATGCACATACCCTTCATTGATGATAACGGTGCGATTGTTCATTGTCTTGAAGTATCGCGCCCGGTGATGGCTACGGGCCGAGGTCGGCACTTGGATGATATGGGCCGCGATAAAGTCCTCATGGAGACACAGATCCCGGTACGGAAGAGAGGACTCCTTATCCACGGACCACTCGAGCACTTGCGTGCGCGGTACAAGAATAGCGTACCCATTGGAGTAGTTCTTAAGCGTCTCGAACAGCTGCCGGTGCTTAGAGCTCGGGTTCGGGTGGTTGAATATTGCATTGACCAGCGGGTTCAAAAGCTGTAGAGAGGGCATTGTACTACTGCTCGCATTTACCTGCCCTGGCCCCAGAACCGTACGCTGTCGTCTATCTTATTGGAAGCGAAATCACCAAAGGCCCCGGTATATCTCGCTATCACGTACAAACCCCCCGGTGCTACTGCAGTGGCGGGTATCACTGATAGACGAACTCCCAATAGCTTCGCGCACCCCGCATCACCAAAAAGTTTTCCCGATCACCAGACGGGGATCACGGGGACGGTTCACAAGACGTTGAGGGTATTGATATGGGCAAGGGACGACCAGATGGCAAGCGCCGTGGCCCTGGGGGCGGCAGACGACAGGAGACGAAGCACCGAGAGGGCGCGGATGCGAATTTCCCGGCGAAAATGGCCATGTGGGACTTTAACCACTGTGATCCGAAGCGATGCAGCGGGAAGAAGCTGGCCCGGCTAGGGCTCATCAAGAGCCTCCGGGTAGGACAAAAGTTTGGCGGTATTGTAGTGTCCCCCAATGGGAAGGACCCGGTGTGTCCGGACGATCGAGAGATCGTCGAACAGCATGGTGCGGCTGTTGTGGAGGCCTCGTGGGCCCGGATCGATGAGATCCCGTTCAACAAGATTGGCGGTAAGCACGAGAGATTGCTGCCGTATCTGGTTGCAGCGAACCCAGTAAACTACGGTAAACCGTGGCGACTCAACTGTGTCGAGGCGCTTGCGGCGTGTTTCGCTATTACTGGGCACCTCGACTGGGCCGAGGAGGTGCTGTCGCATTTCTCGTGGGGCCATGCGTTTTTGGAGATCAATGAGGATCTGATTGAAATGTACCAGGAGTGTACTGATGCGCAGTCGATAAAGGAGGCCCAGGAGCAATGGCTTTTGGCCATTGAGCAAGAGGATGCCGAGCGACGTCAGGCGAAGATGAATGGCGATGACATGTTCATGCCTCCATCTGATTCTGAAGAGTATGAATACGATTATGGCCAGGAGGACGAAGGAGATAGTGAGGATGATGGTGAAAAGGCGCAAGTGCGTCCATCAGTAGTTATTGGCGAGCTTGAAACCAAACCGTCAATTGTCATTGGGGAGCTTGAACCTACGCCGTCTGTGGTCATTGGGGAGCTCTCGGGGGAACAGTCTGACGACGATTCGAGTGATGAATTGAGCAAAGCCACCAAAAAGATTAGTATATCATAGATATTGTGGTATTATTTGCATTATTTATCTGTAATATATGATATGACGACACTACAGAATATGCTAAATAACACTAAAAGCCGAACCGAGACTTGAAAGAAGCCTTGAGAGCGCTTGTCTTGGCGTCCTTGACCATGCCACTGAGACTGTTCATGTAATCAGCGCTGGATTTCTCAAGATTGTCCAGAGCGTTCTGAATGGTGCCGAGCTTGAACCCTCGTTCATCAACAGCATCTTTCATATCGTCATACTCATTGCTGGCGGATCGAGAAGACTGAGCATACTCGCTCTTATGCTGCTGATCTCGGATAAGACGTTCCTGCTCCTTCCGGGCCGACTCTTCCTCAAGCTGTTTCTTGCTCTTGGGCCGTCGCGACCCACCAATGATAAGGTCAAGCTCCTCAGCAGTAGTATACTGCCGGCCCTTGATCCACTGAACGGCACTAATAGTAGGCCGCGGTGGCAGCTCTTTCATAACATCGTACAAGGCATCAGATGGAATGTCTTCAGCCTTGATTCCCCGTCCCCATACTCTCACCATCCCACCAGACCATTTGTTTGGCCGAACGATAAGATCGCCAGTCCTTGTAACAATGCTGTCCTTAGCATAAGTGGGATCCAGCGGGTATGGCAGCTTTCTAGTAGAGATATCCCGCAAGTTTGGCACGCCAAACACTTTGAACTCAGAATTGCTGGTCACGCACACAAGCGCCAATGAGTCGCCCTCTCGCAAATATGCAATACCTGCGCTAGCGCATTGGAATTGGAATCGCTTGTGGGTGATCTTGCTATGTGGCTGCCGGAATACTCTCGCCTCAGTTGGAGTCACTGCGATGAGAGCGCCAGGAATGGCAATTCCTTCCGCAAGCTTCGCCATCATAGACGCCTCGGCCACAGCACTCACACCAATCGCAGCATTGATTGGAGACAGAGAAATAATTTTATCATCCGCAACGTCCATGAGCCCAACAAACTCAACAGCATATCCTCCCTGAGGGCTAGGAATCACCCGGAAGGTATATACATTACCACCGCTCGAGCCAACCGACAGGACAATGCTCGAGTAGTCTTCGTCGTTGACCGCGTGGATGGCAAATTCAATGAAGGTACCATATTCCTGGCCACCTGCACCTCTAGATCGCCGTCTATTGGCAGAAGCAAAGATCTGCGTCAGGCTGCCCATGAAGATAACAGCCGGGCCACGTTTGTCAACTACACAAACATCCCCATTGGCATATGCAATGGCGACAAATCCAATGTTGGAGTTTTTCAACGCAGTTACTGGTCCACTTTCTGGATTCGACACCAGTGTTTGTGGCATGAACCCTTCTCGCACACCAATCGGTGCTCGGTGTCGAATATCTTCCAAGACTGCCTTTCCCCCCTTACCGGATACAGACGAGGACATGTTCCCCTTATTGGCCGTAAAGTTGAACAAAACAGTCTCACCAGATTCTACCGTAGCAGACAGCTCTGCCACGGGCCCTGCGAACGAAATGTGGGTAACACGGTTTGCGTGATGCTTCTGCAGGGCATTCTGCATGCTCACTTCAATCACATTGGCGTCCTCAATTTCTCCATGAGAAGCATCCCACAGTTTAATGGTTCCATCCTCATGGCCGGTGCACAACGCAGTTCGGAACTGGAAGTTGCGCAAATGTCGTCGTGCAGGCGCACCACCTCTAAATAGCTCTCCTTTATTTTTGACAGCCGCCATCATACCTAGCCATTGGTTTCGAGGTACAAGAGATTGTTCCAATGTACTAATAAATGGAGTAATCCAGCCCAAGGATGGTGGAAGCAAAGTTGGATCACTCACAATGTTACCATCCGGGTAGCTTACAACAATAAGCTCGCCCGTAGCGACTCGTACAAAAAAGTAATCAGGGTTGTGATTACCCGAGTAGTAGGGGCCAGCCGTGGGGAGTAGGATGAAGTCTGCAATCTCAGTGCCCTCTGGCATGGGGAACATCTTCTGCTTCTTGGGGTTGGCATAATGCTGGCCCATATTCTGGTAGGACGTGATAGCCACCTGAGGAGTGCTTCCAAAGTACAACATGGTCAATCCCTTGATAGATCCTTCGAACAAATCACCTCCAGATACAAGAATCGAAGTATCCTCAGGGTTCTTGGAACAGATCCACGCAATCTTACGAATTGGCGATCTCACCCCATCGTCGGGGACTACTATAGACCTCCGCGGCACATTGACATCAGTATCAGTCAGGGTTCGCGCCTGGAGCAAGTTGCCTTCCGTAGCATCCCAGAAAACCAGCGATCCATCTACGTGAGCACTGAGAATGTGATGTCCATTCGGGTGCCACACGGCGGACACAAACTTGGGATGCCGCATCTGCTGCATGTTGATATGGTCTGACTCGCCTCCGGGGGCATTTGGAGGCAATTCATATCTCAAGTTCAATACAATCTCGCTCTTGAAGAGAGAGAATGTCACGACAGTATCGGTATAGCAAACCATGAGCATTGACACATCTCGTGGATGGAGGGCTAGTGCCAAAACGGGAGACATGCGGAACTTTGCAGAAACGCTCTTCTGCAAATTGTCAATTCTCATTGGGGCCACGGTACCTCGGTCCACGTCGTAAATGATTACTTGACCATTCTCAAGACCCAAAAAGAGCCAATCAAGCGAAGGGTCAGATTCGACCGCCGTAACATCCCGCTGACAGTCATAGTAGGACGCAATGTCTCTCGTGTCCATATTAATAACAGTAATTCTGTTTCGCTGGTCGATAGCTACAAGATAGATAGACTTGATAATGCGGAGGTACCTGATTGGCACTCCTTCCCCACCAGCACCGGTGAACACAACTTCAACATTGCGCTGGCCAAGAACATGAATCTTGCCAGAATCAGTACCAATGGCTAGCAAGCTCTGGACTGGGTCAAATGCCAGCTCTGTAATTGCTCCGCTCAGGCCGAACCTAGCAACCTGTTGGGGTTAGCGGTAATGCCAAAAAGATAAAACACTTACATCATCCAACTGGAACAGAGAGTCGGAGAGAGCTTCTGAGAAGTCGGTCTCACCGAGATTCTTCAATCTCGAGAACATGGACGTCATCTTGGACAACCTATACGGTTGAATTCGGTTTGTGGCTTAGTAGGTTAGGTCCGAGCTGGGTAATATTCAGCATGGCCGCATATCTCAGTCCACTATTCTCCGAGGTATGAGGTATCGTGCGGCTGAACGAAATCTATATTAATCTCTGATCTCTGTCTCTCGTTCAATTGGATTGGAGGAAACGATGTCAACAGAGGGGCCACCACCGCCTCCTGGGCCGAACAAGTGTTCGCCATCTTTTTCATGGATCCAGGAGTTCGCCCACAATGTAGCTAGTTCGTCAGATAGACAGGGGCGTATAAACCACAAGGCTGGAAACCCACACCATGAGTTTGTTGACAAATGGCGGAAAGAAGTAGGCAATGACTTTTATCCCGCATTCAGGCTATTAGTGCCAGATATCGACAACAAGCGGGGGAAGTTCCATATTAAAGAAAAGACAATGATTAAGATCATCAAAGAAGTACGTATGGAACTGCAAGTCTACAATGCTAACAATTGATTCAGGCATTCCAATTAGGCAGTGACAGTGCTGATTATATAAGACTACGGGACTGGCGGATACGAATGGATAAAAAAGCCGGAAGATTTGCTGAAGCTGCTCACTCTGTATTCGAAACTCGGCAGGAAAGGCCACACTCGGAGGGAACTGAGATGACAATTGATCAAGTAAATGAGATCCTTGACCAAGTTGCCGAGGAGGCGTCCAATTCTGATTTCCAAACCAGGAATAAAACGGATTTTCAGGTAAAGAACTTTAAAAAGTTTAAGGAGGCGATGAATGCAAACGAATTGGCCTGTATAGTCCATATTCTACTAAGGAATAGCTTGGTGAGTGGGTATCACAAGCTCCTGCTCGCTCTCCATGAAGATGCCAAGACGCTATACAACATTACGTCCGATTTGGAACGAGTTTGCCACGAACTGTATGATCCGAAATACCGACCCTTAAATACATTGCGGCTGATGATGTGTATCCAGCCACAAAAGGCAGATGTTACTAAAGATACCACTCACCAGAATGCGTTTGAAGGAATCAGATATGTGGAAGAGAAACTGGATGGAGAGCGGATCCAAATGCATATGGATGATTGGGGGAAAACGGTCAAGTTCTTTTCTAAAAGTGGCATTGAAAATGCAAACTACGGAGCTAGCCTGGGGGATGATGGGCTAATCACCCAGCACCTTGGCAAGGTTGAAAACGGAAAGATTGTGCCCTTGGGCTTTATTCCACAAGTGAAGAGTATCATTCTGGACGGAGAGATGCTGGCATGGGACCCTCGCCGCAAAATTGTTGGTGATTTCGGCACCGTCGCTGCTTTTAGGAGAAAGGATGCCAATTACACCAATGGAAACAATATTGAGTATTGGGCTTTTTATGTTGTTTTTGATATCCTCTATCTCAATGGTGTGTCCTTGGTCAATCAAATGCTCAAGAACCGTAAAGAAGTTCTAAAGAGTGTTATTATCCCCATTGAAAATCGATTCGAGATCATTCATTACCAGGAGAAGACTAAGAAAGAAGAAGTTGATGAAGAGCTGCGGAAAGTGATCGAAAGCAACGGCGAAGGACTTATGGTAAAAAATCCAGTTAAGATTTATGCCATTGGTGATCGTAATAACGACTGGATTAAACTGAAACCAGAGTATAGCCTCACCGGGGATACGACTTTGGACGTGGTGATTGTTGGAGCTTTTATGGGCCAAGGTACAAGAGCCGGACTTCGGGCCAGTTACCTTTGTGCTGTCAAACACGTTGTGGACGGCGAAACTAGATTTGTCAGCTTTTGCAAAGTTGGCGGTGGGTTCAAGGCTAAGGATTTCGCCAAGATTGAAAATGCTATTGGCGACAATTTCCGTATCCTGACCAAAGATTCAATTATTCCGGATTACTTGAATTTGGAGGTTGGCACGCGCCCGCATGAGTGGATTGATCCTTTGCAATCATTAGCGATTGAAGTTCGAGTTGGACAAATGAGAGAGAGCGTGACATATCCATCTGGCATTACTATTAGATTCCCTCGGTTTGTGCGCTTTAAAACCACTGAGCCCGAAGCGAACGTTGCCGAGCATATCAATGACTTGGAATACGTCACTAACTTTAAACACACAATTGACCTCCAAGAGAAAACCAAAAAGGAGAGACAGCACAAAAAAGTCAAAATCCTCAGTGCGTATGGTGATTTAGGCGCAGTTGAGGAAAAAGGACAACTTTTTGCGGGGAGGACTTTTTATATCTTGTCTACTCGATATACTGACGGGTTTGACAAAACGAAACTTGCCGAGCTAATCAAAGAACATGGCGGTACACTGACCAATTCTCTCAAAGTCAGGGATGCGATATTTATTGCTGATTCGCCCAATGTTACTACGAATGCAGTGCGACAAAATAACAAGGATGTCATTAAGCCGTTGTGGGTGATTGATTGTATTAAATACAACCAGATTCTTCCTTTAGAGCCGGTATACATCTTTTCAGCTACTGAAGGGACTCGTCTCCGCGCTCAGGAGAATGTTGATGAGTTTTCTATCCCATACTTCCGCGAAATAACAGAAGGTGAACTCAACGAGTTGATGGCAAATATTGAAGGTATGGATCTCAATGACGCTGATGTCGAAGTTACGAGGAAGAATCTTCAGGAAAGTTGTGAGGATCAAGCATTACTTGCGCTCATGTTCGTACCGTACGTTTTCTACTTTGCCTACCCGAGCATTGACGGACCGCTACAAGCATTGGATGTGGAAGATATCAAATTTGCACTGTCCAGTTCTAAAGAAATTGCCCAACTTTGTGGCGCTTGGATTACCGTCGACATCAATGATCCTGCAATTACACATGCAATCGTTCATGATTATGATACGGCAGCGGTACGCCCGCTCCGAGAAAAGTCTTCCAGGAGATCACCACCTTTCCATGTTGTATCTAACCGTTGGATTGACGATTCGTTCAAAGAGAGCACGCTGATTGATGAATCGAGATATTCCCTGACTCCAAGCAAATAATTAGTTATTAGTTATTTGACGAAACCTCTAGTACAGTTATTTGATATTACACAAACAGCTACAGTCCGGAACAGGACAAACGTCATGTTTGGAGAACCACTCTCTAGCGTGGCCAGCATGCAGACCATGGTTACACGAGAGGCAAAATGTTGGCCATTGCTCAAACTGTTTGGCCAAGCTTAGTGTTTGCCCTTTATGCAGCGTTGAAGCAGGTAAAGGCGAACCAAGCGAGAGCAGACAGACAGCACACCTTGGAAGTTGATTGCCACAGGACTGACATCTTGTCATACCAGGTTGTGATTTGCCTTTCAGTAAGGTCATTTCTTTAGACATGCTCCTCGTAGAGGATCCACCAATGGTCTTTTTGCAATGGCTACAACGCAGGTAGACCTGTTTGGCAATTGGTTTGGCCATTGGAACTCCATTGTAATCTTTTGAGAGCTTGGTGCGGCCAACGTCGAACTTCGCCCTCTGGCTGAAAAGACTCCATCGATTGAGGATGGCACGATAATCTTCAATCCAGTTTCTCACCCGATTATCCTCAAAGAACCGAGGATACCCGTATGATATCAGAAGCGATGCTGTTTGAACATCACTAGTCTTGTCCACATAAGACTGGAGGAGTGGGACTGCTTTGCAAGTGATTCCGGTCAGCATGATCCCTTCCAAATCACCGTTTTGAACTGCACGATCGGACACTCGATTGAGGTAAACGGTGAGTTCATTGTCAGATAGGAATCTGAATGCAATACCTAACCGCTCAACAAGTGGGAGAGAACCCTCATCTAGAACATCTAGCCAAGAACCATCGGAAATGAACGCAAAGATTGCTCGGAGGTAAGGATCATCCAGCTCAGAAGCAAGCCGTCGGCACTGTTCTCGCCACGGACTATTCTGGGTACTGTCTTTATAGGCAAGATACCCGGCGACTGCTGTAGACATGACCCTGAGCCGTTCTTTTTTGGAGTTCCCGAGGCACTTGACTGCTCTGCCCACATCGCCATGGAATACAGCCCAGCCAGCCGCCTGTTCGTGCTTACCAGTGGCTTCAAGTTTCTGGAGCTCTTGTTCCAAACCACTTAGATCAAAGTTCCACCCGGCCACTTTGAGACATAGCCTTCTTCGTGCCTGCTTGGCATTACCTGACACTGCGGTAGAAATATACACGCGTTTGGAAGATCTCGTAACAATTGTTGAAACGGTTTCGTCAAATTCTTTATCAGAAATGGTCCGGTGGTTCTTCGCCCGTTTTTGGCCCACAAGTCCTTGAGATCCTTCCCAAATACCAAGAACGCCTTCAAAACCAAGGTCTAAGAGATCCGTGATCATGGACTTCTTGTCTTCAGCCCTCTGAGCCCACGTAATCCACTCCCATGCATACTTGAGATAGCTATCTCCATGCTCCTTGGACAGGATATTGACGTTCTTCTTGCAATCTAGAGAGTATCCAAGTAGTGCTCTGCGGCGAATTGTACTTGAGATATCGCCGTGCAGAACAGATCTAAAGTCCAGCATGCCCTCAAAAACTTCCGAGTCCTTGAAATAAGCAGCATCTTCTTCATCCTCATCGCCTTCTTCGGGGGTAGCTGATTTTGACCTTGGTCGCGTGAGAGGGTCTATTTGCAGGTTAGAATCCTTGCGCTTCTCCTGGAGCTTGCCCAAGTCGTGGTTCCTTTCTGACCGAACAATAGTTATTCGTTCTGGGTCCACCACTGCCAGGTCATTGTACGGATCAAAGCAGGTTGCGTCCGGACTCTCTACGCATTTCATGCGGAATACCTGGCCAGACTGACGAATACACATGAAATTGACCGAATAGGGCGTGCTCATATCTGTAGTATAGTCGAATGATGATACCTTATCGAAATCGGTCTTCGAGTCCAGCACACAAGACACAAATAATGTCTCCTTCTTTGAAAGATAAGTGTGTCTCGAGTTGTTAGCCTCATCACTGCTGAACTTGGCGGGGCGGCCATCAGCCTGTGGGGGAACCGACCCAATTTTCCACCGTCGCATCAGGTCGCCATCGTTTAGAATAGCGAGCTCGTCTGAGTGGAACAGCGAGTATCTAAAGCAGTTGCCTACGGTCTTCCTCATACTATCACTGAAAACACGACTCATGTACAACGCCGGCTCTCCACCAGTGGTCCCAATCGAGGACTTGAGCAGACGTCTGTCCCACACTGCCACAGACCCTTCCTCAGAATAGGACGAAAAGTAGTGATCGTCGAAATGGTTCACAGTGATCCCGTGGGTACACTTCGTGGCACATTGGTACACCGGGGTCGGGGACCGCAAGTCAATCTCGCGGATAAACTTGTAGGACCCGCACAGGAGTGTATTTGGCTGGCTTTTAAGGAAAGTCGTTGACGAGACCATTTCGTTGGGTAAAAAACTGTCAATCGGCTTCTTGACGCTGTCGTCACCAATGCTGGCTGTTGTGGCGTAATGCTCAATATTCCATATCAACAAACTGCTGTCGTTCCGCACCTTGTCCAATCCAGCCGCAATGATACCATTGGAGTTGAATGAAATTGCGTTACAAGGACGCGACTGTTTAGGGCGCAGTTTGAGCGGGGCCAGATCCGGCTTGCTCAGGTTCATCACATGGATAGTACCGTTACTCTGGCCGCTTGCGACAAGCCCAAAGTTCTCAATTGAGTACGCGTAGCATCCGATGGAGTCGAACTCACTACGAGAGAATCGCTTCTCGGTCGTGTAGCTTCGGTTCTTGTATGCCGACTCGTAGAGCGCGACCTCGTCCCTCGCGGGACCGAGGGAGACAAAGTACTGGCTGTCTCCACGGTCCCACTGATACGCATGGACAATACCCGCCATTATTCTCCGCTACACAGCAATAGGCAGCGGGTGACAAGTTGAAGGGCTCACCGTGAATCGTCATGTTGGGGTGGAGCGACACGGCTGTGCAGTAGATTATTTCATGGTACTTTAATCCGACGCATGAATTTTAAAGACGAGACGTATCTATGGTCTGATAAATTGATACATGTATTCTAGAGCTATATTAGTGTTTTAGTGAAAGAGATTGACATTTGAAAACGAGCTTACAAGCGGCGGTTGAAGTGCTGTGAACAGAGGTTGGACATTCCATGCCTAACCGGGTATGAAATAGCTGAAATTTCACTTTTCACCTCGTTATCAATCTACTGAGAGCCCGTATAGATGATAAACCGAGCAGGAATGTATCGCAGGGGTATCATCAGCGCCCTGCGGAGGGGATACGCAAGCAAATCTAGCAGTGGATTTGAGGTTCACAGGCCGTTCCAATCTGAGCTGCGCGACTATGATAAATCAAGCACTAAGAAGGAACAAATGATCTTCTCGACCCTGATGGACTCTCTTTTCGAGCAAAAGGCCAAAGAGGGCGCCAAGAGCGACCTTTCCGGCAATGTCCAGGCGTTTTTCCAGCACCAGGAGGGATCCCAGGTCGAGCTCTTCAAAACGTCAAAGGCCAAGGCTGATCTGGTGGACGAAGAAGCTACTCTCGGTAGACAGACCCGGGTCGACGTTACCGACAAGCTGACCCCGGTGCTCACTCATCTCCAGTCGAAGAAATTCGATAATGAGATTGTGGAGTACTATACTACCAAGGTTATCAACCGGGCACGTCTACTATCGAACAAGCCAATGGGCGAGAATGATCTGGTACAGGTCGAGAGTCCTCCGATTTTGGTGGACTCGGTACCGCTGTACTTGCGATGGTGTTTGGATCTATTGATCAACTCGTTCAACTCTCCGACCGCGGCGATTACCTTGTTTGAGCTCTCAAAACGACAGAGTGTTGCATTCTTCACCGCATCCTGCGATACGGCAGTGTATAACCTCATGCTCGAGCTGAGGTGGAACAAGTACTGTGACTTGTATGCTATCGAGTCACTCATGGCAGAGATGCGGGTCAACTCGATCCCAGGCAACTCTACCACCGCCGATATCATTTCCAAGATCAGCAATGACTACATTGCCGTAAAGCATGGCCTATCAGATAACTCGGTCTCCGGTCGCTGGTCCGACGAGGACGCTCGGCGGATGAAGAACCTGAACAACTATCGTATCGAGCTTGCCCGAGAGTCTTTTCTGCGATAACTAACATTATGCCTTTAGGCTTGTACATACTATAGTCCGAAGTTATCCCGGATGCCAATAATAATCTAACCATCTATATGCTCCGTATTCTTCGTATTACATCCTGCAAATATTACTACATTCAGCTGTGAATCACGGAAATACCATCACTGGCTATCAATCAAATCAATCATGGTGGTCCGTTTCCCCACTCCATACTGCCGGACCGGCAAGACCGAACCGCCGAGCCTCTCCAGCTACCGGCTAACGACGCAGTATCCGAGGCCTATTTAAATCTAATAAACTATTCAATCTACATTCTCTCATTTATCCAGCTCATCGCCAAAATGACCACTACGGAACCGCTGGCGGTACAGGAGCGGCTCTGGAATATTCCACACAGCCGTGCCAAATTGGGCTCGGGGCGCCGCATGGCTCCATTGCCGGGCACCGAGGAGTCGAACGAGGATCATCCATCTCCAACATTTGTCCACGAACCTCATCCCTTGGAGAAAATGACAGTGAGCTTGCGGGAGTCGTGTGCCAAGTGTGCTCGGACAATAGACGAGTATCTCGCGGCGAAGCCGTGTGGCCCCCAGCCCCGGGCCCACGCTAAGCAGCAGGTGGAGCTGAGTTTGTCCATCATTGAGAGCACTTTCCAGAAGCACCCATTGCGGGAGATCGCGCTCTCGTTCAACGGAGGCAAGGACTGTTTGGTCATGCTGGTCATCTTCCTGGCGGCGCTAGACCGGCAATTGGCCAAGGATCCCGGGTACCTTGATGGTATGGACCGGGTAGCCACGGTCTACGTACATTTCGACAATACCTTCCCCGAGGTAGATGAGTTTGTCAACCAGTGCAAGGTAGACTATGCGCTTGACGTGATACGGCTCCCTCCGCCGCTGAAGGATGCGTTTTCCAGCTATTTGGACCAGCGACCGGAGATCAAGGCGATTCTGGTCGGGATCAGGCGCACTGATCCGTATGGGGAGGACCTGGTTCCTTACGAGCGCACCGACCGGGGGTGGCCCGACTTTATACGGGTGCATCCGGTGCTGGAATGGCATTTCGCAGAGATCTGGGACTTTCTGCGGTACACTAACACGCAGTACTGTTCGCTCTACGACCAGGGCTACACCTCTCTGGGGTCAATCCACAACACTAGAAAGAACCCGGCCCTGGAGCTGGACAAGAAGGACGTTAACGGGGACCCTATTTACATGCCTGCATATATCCTCACGGACGACAATAAGGAGCGGCTCAGTCGTATTAAATAAGCCGTATTTAGCATATCGAACTAATGGACATTCTACACCGGGGGTCTGGGGGCTCTGCCCCCAGCTACGGGAGCTCGAGGGCTGGCCCTCGAAGACACTACACTGGGGGACCAGTCCCCCAGACCCCCTGTAGCAGGGGCTCCGCCCCTAGAACCCAATCTCCGGTGCTGGTCAATTAAATAGGTCATCACTCGTTAATGGTATTAGACTATTAAAAACATGGAAAATAAATATACACGATATTGGTCGCAAAAATCAAGTCTTTCAACTGTTTTGTTAATCATCACTTTTTGGCACTGCGAAGCCGTTTGCGCCGGTCGTGCTGAATCTCTAAAGTGACCGGGTCGTAGCTCCGCTTGTTGGTCGGGCCGTTGGACCGCCGCGACCCGGCTGGCTCAATGTCCAGGCCGTTGAGATTGAACCCCTTGAGTGGGGACCACTCCACGTATCCAAACCGCTCCTTGGCCTCCTTCACCATGGGCGCCACGGCTCGGATGATTCGACTGAGTAGATGTTTCATATCTCCATGCAGCTGGGCATACGCATCGGCAATAAATCCCTCCAGATCGTCAGTGAAATCCTTCACCGTCTTGTACCGGTACGTTTCCACTTTTTCTTCAATGGCATTGAGCCCCAAGACCCCTTCCCCAGTGGGCGCCACATCGAACAAAAGCCGGTGGTTGTTCATCCCGACCAAGCGCTCCCAGATGGGATTGATGATCCGGTTCGCAGGGAAGTACGCCAGCTCGACCATTTCCTCGGTGGCCTCGGTCATCTCGAGCTTGAGCTCCTCGCGTTCGCGCACCAGCCGCGCTTGATCCCGGAGACGTGCCAATAGTGGTAGCAGGTTCTCCGCCTGGGTCAGGTTCAAATTGTTGATCGGGTCCTGGCTCTGGGAAACATCCAGCGCGACCTGGAGCCGTTTCGAAAGGGCGGCCCCGCGGCGCATCTGGCGCTTAAGGGTCCAGTACCGTGCCATCTCATAGAGAAAGTCCCGCAGCTTGATAATGGAGAACCGGTGTAGTGCGTGGCTCACCTTGTCGATGAACACCGCCGGCGGCGCTGGAGTTCCCTGAGGGGTTCTCCACGCGGGCACCCCGGGAGTCCTTTGCCGCACAAACTTGGTCTCCGTGTTGGTATTCTGAACTGACTGCTCGAGTGCTTCCTCCCACTCGTTACCCGTGTACCGGTGCTCATCCTTGTTGGCGGCGTAATGGGTTTGGGCGCGCTTAACGCTCGCCTTGACATCGACCGTCTCTGCGTACTCGGCCGGAGTATGTTTGTCACAGTACGTTTCAAGGCTCTTGGGGTCGTACAGCGCCCCAACCGCGCCAGTGTTCATCTTCATGAACAGCCGCGCCTTGAGGGCACATGTCGGGTGGTATGCCTGGACACACGACTTGTTGACGCATTGGATACATGCGCCAATCCGGTACTTGCAGATATAGCACACGAGCTTCCACCGGCTCCGCGGGATTCGCCGCAGACCCGTGATGGGCTCCATGTAAATCTTGTTGACCATTGTCGTCTCGGGAATCCACAGCGCGCACACTACGTGGGCCCAATGGTTCGTATCTGTACGTTTCATGGCCCCCAGTTTGTTAGGACAGAAGACGCACGACGCCTTACGCCGCCGCGAGATGGTACACTGTGCACAAAGCCACTGACCCTCGGGGATGAACGGTACGCCGTAGCACTCCTGGTGGACGGCGATGTCGCAACTATCGCAAAACACAATAGCGTTGCTATTGTCACATTCCGCGTCGTCACACACGGAGCACTTTTGTTCCGCGATTGACGACTCGGCGATCTCATCCGTGAAGGCAACCTTCTTCTTGGGCGGCATCAATTGCTCCAACAAGAACCATTGCGACTCGAGAAGAGTCATGGTGAACTCAAAAATCTCCCGGGAGATCTTGGGCACCGAGTCTTCCTCCACCCGCCGCCGATTCAGGTCCTCCAAGAACTTGCTGTCTTGTTCATCCATGTCGTACTCCACGGTCACCGGCCGTGAAATAGACGTGGCGACCTTACCACTCTTGCTGCTTTCCTCTACGTCCTCCACATCCCCTTCCGATTCCCCAGACTCCTCCTGCAAGTGCTCCTTTTTCCCCTGTTTGGAGCGTTTCTGAGGGTCCGCGGCCGCCACGAGCTCCACCGAGCTCAATGCCGGGTCATTCTCCGAAACAAACGTTTTAATATAGGACCGCGGCATGTCGAACCCGTCGAGATCATGGTACCCCACCGTCATCATGACCCGGTCTATATACTCGTGCTGAGGTGGGGCATACGGCTCAATGGTGCGGAACCCGTACTTCTTCTTGGGCAGCACCGGTACGGTCGAAATCTTGGTCTCCGCCTCGGCGGGAGTCAACACCTTTTTGTACTTGCGCGGCCTGCCTCGTTTACGCGGCGTAGGAACCGCCAGAGCGCCGTTCAGTGGCGGCTCAGATAGTACCGGTACCGGTTGCAGGGGCACTTCCGGGGTCTGGGTGCCCGACTCGGTCTTGACCTCGCCCTCCGGGGTCTCGGGCTTGTCGAACACAGTCAGTGGGCTGTCAGGATCGAGCGTCGGGTACAAATCATTGTACTTGTAGTCCTCTCGCGGCTTTTCGAGCCGCAGCAGGTTATTCGGCCGCAGGTACCCGCGCGCGGCCTCGTTTTCGTCGACCAGCCGGCTCTTGCGCCGACGGGCCGTCATACTGTGTGCGTCCTTAGCGATCGAAATTGTTGCCACCACTCGCGCGTAGCCCCCGCTTCTACAGGCCTTGGGTCTCTCGGTCGGTCGCGTCGTAACCAGTTGAACCTTTCACGCGTGGTGTCCGCCTAGGCCGCATTTTGTCAAATTGGGACCAATCCTCGCGCGCCCCACAACACCAAAAATTGGAAACTCCCGCGCCGGTGATTTGGCGATAGAGTCTTTTGGTACGAGACGGGTGGTGAGAGTTTGGTCGATAAAAATGGATTACAAGCCGGGATCCAAGAAAGGAAGTAAGTATCGCGACAGGGCGATGGTAATAGTGGCTAACGGGAGTAGGTGGCGGGATCGGTTCGTCGGCGGATGCCAAACGGGCCCGAGAACAGCGGCTGAGAAGGCTGGCGCTTGAAAATATCGATCTCGAGAATGATCCGTACATCTCCAAGACCCATTTGGGATCGTATGAATGTAGGCTATGTCTAACGACCCATATCTCGGAGACGTCGTATCTGGCGCATACTCAGGGTAAGAAACACCAGGCCAATTTGGAACGACGACAGGCCAAGCTGGAAAAAGAGACCCGTCCTGAAGGCCCCGTCGTGTCGTCACTAAGCGCCTCCAAGGTCAAAGTTAGAAAGACCATCAAGATTGGGCGGCCCGGGTATAAGATCACCAAGATCCGCCACGGGTCGACAAAACAGCTCGGATTGCTCTTCCAGCTAGACTATCCGGAGATTGGTACTGATATCAAGCCGCGATACCGTTTCATGAGTGCATTTGAGCAGAAGGTAGACCTTCCACCCGACAAGTCGCACCAGTATCTGTTGGTGGCCGCTGAGCCCTATGAGACGTGTGGGTTCAAGATTGAGGCCAAGGAGGTGGACTACTCAAAGTTCTGGGACTACTACGACCAGGACCACAAGAAGTACTACCTTCAGATGTTTTATAAATAGCTGCCCCTGGGGTTTGTTAGCATTCTTTTATTTATTAGGTTCCTTACCTGTAATCCATTGTGTTGTGTTATATCGTGGTGTCGTAGTTGTATCGTATGGTGATTGTGGTTACGAAAACGACAATTAGCCACCGCGGGTTAATTTTGGGTATCACCTGGTGAATTCATCGTGTGCGATCCCGGAATCCCCGACATCCTCAGGGTAAGAGCCCGGTTCCCATTCAGAGTGGGAAGAAGAACAACACATCACCACCGTGTAAACCCCTGCAACTGAAAAACATGGAGCTAGACCACCTCGTCAACCCCAGGGCGTTCCAAGCTCTGCCCGAGTTTATCGTCGCTCCACCGTTCAAGGTCGACCCGGACGAAATTGCGTCCTATGACCTGGACACCCTCATTGAAAAGCGGCTCTACATCCCGGCTGCCAACAGAGCGCGCGATGAACTGGCCAAAGCGGACCCTCAAGAGTACACACAAGTGTTTAGACTGTGGGGGCTGCGGATCAGGGCTCTAATGAAGGCGAGACTGGGAGCAGTTGCCCGCGAGGAGTGTCGCGTGTTTGGCGATGTGGGCTCAGACCGGTATAGGCTCGAAGACGGCACTTCGGTCATCCCATGGGACCTGCGGCTGGTCATTGTAACAATCCAGGCCAGCGGGGACAACCAGATCAGCCTTGCCAAGTACTACGTAATGGCTCGTGAGGCCCGGGCAGAGGCGTATAAGGCAAGCACACGCGATGAACAAGATGTCGTAAAAGGCCTCCACTGCTCTATCCAAGTGTGGCAGGAACGACTCCGTAATCTGGGGGTAATGTTCGTGCCCGCCGCACTTATCGCCATTGGCGATATCGCAGCGGCGGTGGACCATCTGGAGAACCTCTACCATACCGCGGAAAAACAACAAGAAGAGAAATTCATGCCCAAGGTCGCCTTTGCATTGGCAATGGCTCATCTGCAAATCGGCGACACAATCTCTGCTCGGGAATGGTTTGGCAAGACCGACAGTGGGAAGGATAGTAACTTCCTCAGCGCGGTTTGTGCCAATGCCGACGCCGATTGGGCCGAAGCAGGCAGTCTCCTCGATAAGATCGAGGACAAGGACCGAGTAGAGGTCCAGAACAATTATGCGGTGACAAGAGTTCATGAAGGAAAATTGGTAGAGGCTATCGAAACCTTGGAACAGATCCTGAGGAATGGTGGTCTTTATGCTACGGTGGTTTACAATTTGTTCTCATTATACGACTTGCTACAAGACATGTCCAAAGAACGAAGACGTAAGCTCATGGAGGAGCTTAAGGAGAGTGGAATTGAGGTTCTAGGTGCCTAACCAGCTATCGCCCTTAGCATTTACAGCCTAGATTCCCCCCTGAACGTAATGTCGGACCTCCGTGGGATGAGGCTTCAACGTGCGGCTCACTCTGCCGCAGCTGATGCGGCTCGCAGCAGAGGAGTGCTACAGAGGGGTGCGTGGGTTGAGTTAAGCTTTCATGAGGCACACAAACACATGGGGGGCTTTTTTCCTGGTGGGAATAAATTCCTTCTGTGACTCTGCGCACGTACACTAACCTTTTTTCTACCAGTGTCTCTAGTAAAAAGATGAATGGCATTGTTCAAAAATTATATGAAAAGCTTAACTTGCGAAAAACTCTGCTATTGCGTTTACCGCATTGGTATCCATTGGGGTAATTCAACGCCTGTACGCCTCGCGTTCCATAGCGCCTCTCCTGTCAAGAGGCGTAGACCGAAAGAGCGGGTGATATGTGGTGCACTAATGCAGCAATTGTAGGGTGGACTAAAGAAAGAAATAATTAAGGTTACAGACCGGGGGGGGGGGGTGTTCCACCACCTTTTTAAACCTTAAACCCCGAGATGGATAGTGCGGCGGTACGGTTCAAATTCCAGTACTCATCAGTAATAACTCCACTCAAGCGCCAGATACTCGACAATTGAGATGTAGTTACGATATATAATGAACTAAAAATTAAATACATGCAAAGATTATCCGGAGTCGTTGATTAAATACTAATAATGGGATATGATATAGGTTGGCCCATGGAGATTGACGGTGGCCTGCCAGTCTAAGACGTGTGATTATTTCCTATCCTTACGGACTCTATTACACGAGGAAATAATGCATGTATCTGTTCCTGGTTATTGCATGATGTCTGCAATCGTTAGAGATCTCTGACCTGGCAGAGCAGAACATTTATAGGGGGAAGGGTAATGTCGCTCTTGATACTAGACGATGGCACTAGAATCTCATCACTCGCTGCCACGGGAACTGTATAGTTTTTGTAAACCCCGAGGTCATGAGATGGTGGAACATATCTAGGCTCCGACTTGACTGGTTGTGGTGTCATTTGCAATGGCGATATATCATTCATTGACCCCCCATTGGAATGTGCTGCAGTAGAGATAGTGTCCAGAAAACTAATATGCGAGCTGTCGCTCCCTGTCGAAGCCATAGAAGCCAAGTCTGAATTCGCAGACTCTGGTGAGTTGTTGGCGGAGCTATTCTTTGATCTGAGCCCAGACTTCTTTGCCTTTGCGTTTTCGTTTGACCGGCGATTCTGGAACCATATCTGCACGGATCGTTCTGACATGCCCGTTTTCCGGGCAATCTGAAGCCTCGTTTCGCGACTAGGCCTTTTACAGATGCTATAAGCCGATTCAAGTACTGTCAGTTCAGCAGGAGAGGTTCGGCGTCGTGTCCGGCGCGCTAGTTGCATA
This sequence comes from Blastobotrys malaysiensis, assembly GCA_030558815.1. Lineage (NCBI taxonomy): Eukaryota > Fungi > Ascomycota > Dipodascomycetes > Dipodascales > Trichomonascaceae > Blastobotrys > Blastobotrys malaysiensis. The sequence continues at coordinate 83,440 of JAKTQL010002502.1, forward strand.
TTGTCAATTGAAGGCTCTGCAATCGGATAGGTCGTCAGGGAATGGCTTATGAACGCATATCTCCGCGAACTGTCGTGCAAAAGACCTGTATGAGGATAGTCCATCCATCCACCAACTACTGGCAGCTGTGGATATCCCATGCCCGGCAACAATTGGTATTGGCTCATTATGACAGGAACCATATGTCTGGAGAAAATATTGGACTGGACTGAACGATATAAGAACAAACGGGCTTCACGAGGACAATAAAACCGTGTACTCACCCAATTGCTTTTGCAAGAGTCTTTCAAACACCATGTCCATATCGCTGACCGAACTGAGAAGGTGCAACGAGTTAAATTGGCGGCCCAGAGGAAGATGGAATGTAAGATCTGTCCCTACCTGAATGAGACATCACACATGGGCACCCACCCTTCTGGATCATCCAACCGCGGCCTGGGCGGAGGGCGGAGCGTTTCTGCCCCATTTTCCCGCTGGTATTGTTCAAGATCTCTCAATCCGGAGTTTGTTAAGACAGTTGGACACTCTTCCAAACCACGTCGATGTCATTATTTTTTTTCTCCCTCCATTCTACAGCTGTACAATTACATACGTGACGAACTCGTGGGTCTGCATGGGCTATTTTTGTCTGGTATTTACAATAGGCTGATAGAAATTCCTCTGCGTATATCGTACATTGCAGAAGACACCCCCTACGTTGGAAGCATTGTCAAACACTTTATTGTTACTCCCGTTACCGTATAAACTACCGGTTCCGTAGATATCACCACTCAACGGTATATCCAGCCGTAAATATTGACAGATAATCAAGCCAATACCGGCGGGAGTAAGATACCGTCAAATAATATAAAAAAATGGACAGAGGGCGGTCTCGCTCTCCCAGGCCAAGATCAAGGTCCTCACGATCGTTCAGCCGAAGCCGGTCACGTAGTGTCACACCAGAACGAATTCTAAGGGAATCGTGTACTGTCCATGTAATAAACGTGACTCCTCGAGTACGCCAGGGCCACATTGACGAGATATTCGGTGAGTACGGAAAGATAGTTAGTATTCAACCGCGAAAATGGCGTGGGGGCTCCTTCCTGGTTACCTACGAAACACCCAAAGAAGCCAGTATAGCTATGAACCATATGGATGGCGGACTTATCGATGGCTCAGTTATCGTTGTGGTCAAATTCGTTCCTCAAAGAATGAAACGAAAGTTCCGGCGCGAGAAAAACTATGCCGCGGATAGCGACTGAAACGGGACCCATGTGTCGTCACCTGTAGTGCTGACGTTTTTTTGTTTTTTTATTTTACTTTTCTTTTCTAGGGGATGGAGAGTGGCTCGACTGCCGGTATTAAGGGACGATATAGGGTGGGATTCATTTCAGTACGGTTGGTGGTACGATAGAAAAATAATGACAGGGTCTCGCTTGCAGACAGCCGGATACGAATGAATGAAGGCTAAAAAGAAAGGCTTTGTATTGTATTATATGACCTGAAATAATACTTGAGATAATTTTCACAAAGCTCTTCGCTAGTTGGAGAAAAGAATGGCATTATTCCTATATAGTCTTCGCTTCACATGAAACTAGGCAGTGGAGGAGAAACCGCCTGGTGTAACGAAAGTAGAAAAAAGGGAACAAAAATAAAATAACAATCAAAATACTCGTTTCGACCACTAATTCAAATGATTATGCCTATTGAAGGAACCTGATCACTCATTCTCGGCCGCGACAGGAAGTCTTGCCAATTCCCCATCTACCCGGCCAAGAACAATCGTAATTTGGGCATTGATATTTTCGAGCTTGTCAGGGTGTCTGACGCACTCAATTACAATGAGCTTCCCTGTACTAGTCTCTGAGGGGCCAAGTTTGCCCTTCTCTCCTCTCTGTGTGGCATCAATTAATCTGATCCGAGATGCTATGCGGACAAGTTCATGCTCAGAGTTATTGAAGACACTCCAACTCATAACATACACGCGTGACAGCTCAGGGAAATCCAGCCCTGAAACAGAATGCCTGTCATACACGACCACATCAGGAGCCATCTCCTGGGCCGAATTTAAAAACATGGTGCCGGGTTCAAACGAGCATGCTTTGTTTTGTCGGTCCAAATACGTTCCATTGCCGAGGCCAGCCACGATGCCCATCTTCTGAAGCTGTTCGGCGACTGTCTTTGTAGATACTCCTGCAGGAACTAATAACAATCCCTTTTTGCGGCCACTAGTCTCAAATACATGCTTGAATGCCTCACAATAGTCCACGATTTGTGGCGGTGTCGGCACGTACGGTTTTGTGGACTCCATGAACTGAATCACGTCTTCTCGGAATAAGTCTCGATATTCCAACCTTTGGAAATCAAAATTAGCAAGGACCTTCTTTTTGGTGTCGTAATTGACCGCGTGGAACTGGACATCGCGTGGCAGTTTATTCGCATGAATCGTGCTGCTAGCAATAATAGGCTGGCCAACTTCGACGAACCCCTGTGATACGGCCCATTGAGAATCCTTGATCTGAGAAACTAGCGAGGGGCTAATCTCAGAATCGAGTATTAACAACCGGAGAGGGGATGATGATCCTCGGGCTTGCTGAATACGCGACAGTAACAGATCGGTGGGATTCTTGAAACGCCGTTTCTTCTCTGATCCACGTTTACTGAGCGTCAATAATCGCCCAGCTTCATCAATTGTAATAAACCCAATGTTTCCAAGAGAAACAACTCCGCTATCCTCGTGAATTATATCGAGAACCCTTTGCGGCGTCGCAACAAGAATGTTTGGTGGAGCGCTGGTTAAACTTTCCTTTTGCACACTTTCTTCTTCCTGTGTAGCTCTGTATACATGTTGCACGTTAGCAGACGGCACTATTTGGTTCAGCCACCTTGTGTATTGTCGAGCCAGATCAGGGGTCGGAACTAGGATGAGGCTAGTGAAAGGGGTACTTGAAGCTGTATGCGACCACATTGCCGCTTTTAGAGCTGCCATATACGATTTGCCTGTCCCAGGGTAGGACTGTGCAATAACTGATTGTGCTGGTTTCAGGGAAAGCACTGCTTTCTGAATCGCGGTAGGCTCTTTTGCTACTGGGGAAATCGCTCTTGCCAGGACCTTGGGAATCAGTTGACCAAACTCTGTAATGGACCTTGGGTCAACTTTTAATTGGTCTTTAAATTGTATATCATTAGGCAGGGAGCCTTCAGTATCAGCTCGAGAACCATTCACAGGTGACACGGAGGGTCGCGACATCCTCCGATGATTATCATCATCTCGACTTCCAATACGGAACTGCCTGGACAAAAACTTTTGGTCTCCAATTGAAGGTTTTCCAATCGCGAGGATTCGTCTAAACGGAAGCCTTATCATTACGATATATCTCAATCTCAACCCAATACCTGCAAGAGGGATCTAGCGGGTATACTTTCTACTGGCTATCCGAAGCTTCTGGATAAGTTATCGTATCTAAATAGCCAACATTGGTAGTTTGCTGCAAGTGCTCCACAGATTTTTGTCAAGGCTGTCGATGAGGTTCGAAACACTGGAAAAACCTGCACGACCGGAAATAAATCATGCATACCCGGCTCACTATGCGCACGGAGTACAGTTGTAACCCGCTCACTTTCTCTCGTTCAAAACCGATGGTTTTCGCACCAAATAACTTGACAATTTTAAAAAATCCAGCTTCTACCCGCTGTATCAAATTACCCCAGTGAACTATTGGTCCGCCTCGTGGATACCTGCATAGATACCTTTCTTACCTTACCCAGACGATGGAACCGGCGCTCGCTCCAGACCTGACCCAAACGGCTGATATCCTGAACTCCACCACCCATGACACCCCTCACCATCTTATCGCCCAGATTATGTTAAAGGTAGTCGGAACCCTGGTATTCCATCTACCGTCGTATCTGGTGTCCTATTTTGTCGCCCTTTTGGGGCGGCAATTCAGCTTTACGCTGACTTTTTCGTCTCTGTAAGTAATATCATGATTCTTTCACATGCGTAGATAGCTAACCGGTAGGCTCCTTCTGTTTGCTGGCCTGGTTGCGGTAATATGGGCATTTGTTCGATACAGATACCTTACCAAATACTCAAGGCTCCCGCCTGAGCCCGAGAGGCAAGAGCCGAAGATGGATATCTTCATGGATACCCAAACAGAAACCCCAAAGTCAGGCATATCTAGCTATCTAGACGACGTAAGTTACATGTGCAGAGAGGGGCCCGCCCCACATCGTAGGGATTTCGCTAACCCGTATAGTTCCTGAGCGCGATCAAAGTATTCGGTTACCTTGATCGTAGCGTTTTCCACGAGCTGACGAAGCAGATGAAGACCTATAAAATGGAGGCCGGAGAGACTATGGAACTTCGAAACGAAAAGGGATTTGCAATTGTTGTCGATGGGTCTGTCCAAGTGTTTGGAAAGTCCCACAATCCTGAGGAATCGCGGTTTTCGTCCTCCGATAATCATGACATCAACGGGCAGAGCTATCAGTTGCTTAACGAAGTTAAACGAGGTGCTCCTATGACTTCTCTGTTCACTATTCTGTCGCTCTTTACTGAGGATGTGCAATTGAATGAGAACTTGAGACACCCCTATGATGATATCCGTGCAACAGTGCCATTGGATCACAATGGCCAAGCGTTTTATGAGAACACGGCAGAATTCCCGTTCGATCAAAAGGCTACTGGAAGCAATGACCATGATCATGATCAGACCGAAGCAGAACGCCTTTCGGATGAAATCATTGCGCGGGCATCTGAAAATTCTACGATTGCTATCATTCCTGATTCTGCGTTTCGGAACCTCACTCGTAAGTTCCCCAAAGCTACTTCGCATATCGTACAGGTTATCCTCACAAGGTGCCAGAGAGTGACTTTTCAAACTGGCCATTACTATCTAGGTTTGACCCCGGAAATGTTCCAGCCCGAGATCGCCCTCAACCTTAAGGCTAAGTATGACCTTCCTTCGTATTTGTACACAGCTGTCGTCTCGCGACTCAATGAACTCGTAAAGAAAAGTGACGGCGATGAAACGATGATAAAGTTGGACGCGCTCAGGTTCTCCAAGAAAAGCCGCCAGAAGAAATCCCCAGATATTGTCGACGGATCAAAGCCAATTCCGTCTCGACAAGTTGTCATCGAACCGCATTCATCACATCCTGGTGACTTACTCTCTAACGTTCCGCTATCTCGAAGCGGAGAAGACCATGTCTGGAGCCCACCCCCTCTCAGTCCCGATAAGACAAGAATGTTGCGTACAACATCCTTCACTGGTGAAGACGAAACGGAAGACGGCACATTGAGGACCGCATTGGCGGAATGTATTTTCAAGTTCCTTGGCCTGGATGGGTCCTTGTTGCAGACTCCATCGGTCAGAAGCCAGCCACTTTCAGTTGCTCCTTCTCTTGATGCTAGCCCAAAGCTGTCTGCTGCTGCATCTGAAACGAAGTCTATAAGCGGTCTGAGTAGTGCGAGGAAGAGCTCTATCGGCTACTTTTTAAACAACCTTGGTCCATTGGATGATGATAGAAGCAGCACACCAGACGATGACATTGCCAGCAATGCCACAACCCCAAAATACGAAGATGCCCTCCGAGAAGCCGCTGATAATATTGACGTTGTGTACTATAAGAAAGGCGCTGTTCTCTCTAACCAAAACGAGAAAAGCAATGGTCTTTATTATGTTGTTGATGGTATCTTGGAGGTTGGCTATTCAGACCGAATGGGCAATTATCGTGAGCTTTACACGGTAAAGCCTGGAGGTCTTGGCGGGTTCATTGGCGCGGTGTTGGGGTATCGTTCATTTGCCGACATTAAGGCGAAGACTGATGTTTATGTTGGATTCCTTCCGCGAAAGACACTTGAAAAGATTGCAGACAAGTTTCCCATGGTGTATCTCAATCTCGCTAAGACTCTGACCAGCGTCCTCAGTAGGCTTATTCTGAACTTGGATTTTGCGCTGGAATGGGTACAAGTTCAGGCAGGCCAGGTACTTTTCCATGAGGGTGACGAGTCAGATGCAATTTACATTGTCCTTAATGGTCGTCTTCGGTCCGTAAAGGAAACTGGCGGTGAAGTTAACGTTGTGGGCGAATATGGCCAGGGCGAAAGTATTGGTGAGCTTGAGGTTTTGACTGTTTCAAAGAGACCTACGACGCTTCATGCCATTCGAGATTCGGAACTCGCAAGATTCCCTCGATCATTGTTTGAAAGTCTAGCTCTTCAGCACCCATCTATTACCTTTGAGGTGTCTCGTCTTGTTGCTTCCAAGGTTCGCAAGATGATGGATGGAAAGTCTGAGGTCAATCCATCTCAGTCAAACTTCCGCACCGTTGCGATTGTACCAGTTACCTATGGGCTTCCTGTGTCAGAATTTGGGGCCAAGCTCATGTCCGCGTACGAAGATAACAACCACAGTGCTGTTCTGCTAAACAACTCCTCCGTTCTTAGTTATCTGGGGCGTAATGCATTTAACAAGATGGGTCGGCTCAAGCTCTCTGGATATTTGGCCGATCTTGAAGAACGCTACCAAACTGTTGTTTATGTTGCCGATACCAACGTTAATGCGTTGTGGACGCAGGCATGTATTGCTCAGGCTGACTGTATTTTACTGCTTGCTGATGCAATGGGACAGCCGGATATTGGAGAATATGAGCGATTGTTAGTCAAGATGAAGACGACTGCAAGGACGGAATTGATTCTTATCCACCCGGATCGGTATGTTCCTCCTGGCAGCACTTCGTTGTGGCTCAAGAATAGAATGTGGGTCCATTCGCATCACCACGTTCAGATGCAGCTAAAGGGTCATACCACCGTTGATGAAGATATTCCAATGATGGTGCGGGGAAAGAAATTTGAAAAGCTGCGATATAAGGTGCAGCTTCTCCAATCTGAAATCATGACCAAGTATAAATCACGCCGAACCCCAGTATACCGAAGCAATTATCTGCACAAGAACGACTTTAATCGGCTTGCGCGAATTTTGTCGGGGCAAGCGGTTGGACTAGTTCTGGGTGGCGGTGGTGCACGAGGCATTTCGCACATTGGTATAATTCGAGCGCTAGAGGAGAATGGCATTCCAATTGACTTTATTGGCGGTACTTCAATTGGCTCCTTTGTGGGCGGGCTCTATGCGAAGGACTACGATTTGGTGCCCATTTACGGGCGAGCCAAGAAGTTTGCTGGTCGGCTGGCGAGTTTGTGGAGGATGGCGTTTGACCTGACCTATCCTGCGACGTCGTATACCACCGGCCACGAGTTTAACCGAGGTATCTGGAAGACATTTGGCGACAGCCGGATCGAGGACTTTTGGCTCAAGTATTACAACAATACGACCAACATTACGCACTCTCGAATGGAGATCCACCATAGCGGATACGCGTGGCGATATATTAGAGCTTCAATGTCTCTTGCCGGTTTGCTGCCTCCTGTGACGGATAGAGGATCTATGCTTTTGGACGGTGGCTATGTTGATAACTTGCCGGTTGATGAGATGAGGCGACTTGGAGCAAAAGTCGTGTTTGCTGTCGACGTGGGGAGCATTGATGATACTACCCCCATGACGTATGGAGACACTCTGTCTGGCATTTGGGTATTGTTCAATCGGTGGAATATCTTTTCGCGACACCCAAACGTTCCCAGTTTGGCAGAAATCCAGCAGCGGCTTGCCTATGTCTCCTCGGTGGGTGCGCTCGAGCGGGCCAAAGGAACGCCCGGCGTCATCTACCTGCGGCCGCCAATTGACGACTATGCGACCCTTGATTTTGGCAAGTTTGACGAAATCTACCGGGTCGGCACCCAGTACGGCCATGCTGCGATTGAGAAATTGAAGCAAGAGAACAAGCTACCGCATATTCCTGGCGCTGAAATGTGCCGGACCCCAAACCGGCGCCCTGCCGCGCGACGAAATTCTATATAACCTACCTAAACTTCTATAGATATGCATCCATTCTGTACTATAAAATACCGCGTACGTACTATTACAATCTAGACATGACCAAACTTCAACCAATTACTCTACAGTCCTGCAAAATAAATAATAGCATTTTATGTTACACGCATATAAATCATTCGTCACGGGTTGGAGGGCTGATAAGAATAACACTGTCGCCACGCACAAACAGCATTTCACTTCGCTTCTTAATAGTCCGTGGGGATTCACTATCCTCGTCGAAAATGTACACAGTCTCCTCTACATTACCCATTACCATGTTACAATGGGAGTCGTACGCCTAACCCCAGTTAGCCCCAGCCTCCCCATCACCAGGTACTTACATGCAGTCGCCCCCGCAATTCTCGGCCGCCACGCAGCTTGACATAAACCTGCTCATCCAGCGAAAGTCTAACCAAGTCGAGAGGCTCGGAAACCCCCGAATCCACCGAATTATCTGCCATTTCCTTGTAAAAACACCGATTCGACCAAAGTAGCGTGTCGCATTTTTGACTAGCCGCCAAGTGAAGTGATGTCCCTCGGCCGCCCGCGCAAGCGTTGGGACAAATCCAAATCCCCCCCGACCCACCCCATCACGACGAAAACCTTCCAAAAAATTTCACCCCGGGAGAGTACAACTATGATTGGAGCTACTAGGTGCCAGGCCCGCGGGTTCCACTCGACTGCGGCTTCGTTGGTGAGGAAGAGTTTCAAGGCGCCTTCCCTGAGGCCGCCGGTCCCGCCATCGGCGAGTAACCTCAAGGTGCGGGAGGACCATCCGCTGTGGCAGTTCTTTGCCGACAAGAAGTACTTGCGGCCGACGGCTGATCTGGACAACATTGGTCGAGCGTGGACGATCCCAGAGCTGCGGCGAAAGTCCTTTGAAGATTTGCATATTCTGTGGTACAAGTGCATCAAGGAGCGGAACGTGCTGCTGCGGGAGTCCCATTTGCTCAAGACGCTCAATGCCGAGATCACTCCAAACGACAAGAGCAAGGAGGTCTCTGAGGAGATCCGGAACACCATGTGGCGAATCCGGCACGTGTTGAGCGAGCGGAACCATGCCTGGATGAACGCGGTGGCGGAATTCCAGACCCGATACGGCAAGCTCATCAAGAGCTTTAAGAAGGAATATCTCGGTGCGGACGCCAGTAGGGACGTAGAGATGGCGGGCCAGCTCGAGCGGTTCCAGTATATGATCTACGGCCTGAACCCCATGCTCGAGGGTAACGAGCCGACCGAGATGGGGCTCGAAGGGATGCGAGTAGTGAGCGAGATCAAGCTGCAGCGATTCAGCGAGGACATTGGTAATGTGGGAGAGGCCGCAATTGGCGAGCTCCGGGATATTAACGAGCGATTCATTGTGTTCACCGCTGACCACACCCCAGAGGGCCTGCAGGAGGCGGTGAGCAACATCAAGGCCTATCGGGAGACGGGCAAGGTTGTTGCGCCTGAAGAGGAGATGCTGGTGTTTGCCGATCTGATAGCCAAGACCCAGGAGCCGGCCCTTGAAGACCAGTTGTAGATTACAAAAACTCACCTTGTACATAATATATTGTAACGATTATCTATCAATGGCCTGCTGTTGTCTCCGTACTGGCACGCTCTGACGCGGCATGTACTGAGCCGCTGGCCGTACGATTAGCCATTTGTACGTTTCCTTGTCCTTCCACATCTCCCCATCATCATCACTAATCACATATATTTCCTTGGCTTGCGGTCTGCTACGCAATTCGTGTAATAGCGGCCACATGTCCCGTTTATATCTCATGGAGACTCGTGGCGAGATGGCCCCGAGGAATTTCTTGAGGTAGGTGCCGTAGTCATCAACTCCCGGACTATAAAGCTCATAGCATCCAAGCAGTGAAACGGATTCTATAGGCTGGAAGTACTCCATAAGCTCTGCAACTTGTGCTGCAGGACAGTAATAGAAAATCATATTTTTGAGCCTGCCAAACTGGAAATTGTTCCGTATAATGGATACGTGACGAGGACTGTATGAATCTCCACGGATCGAGTATGTCTGTACATTGGGGAATTGGAGATAGAGCGCCGAGACTAGACAGTTGTTTCGTTGGTGGTTTGTAAGCGCAACCTCTGTGACTCCTTGTCCAGTAAATGTTATCGGCCTAGTGGCATTCAAAATAGTAACGCGAATATCCGCATGACTAACACTGGGGGGCATATCGAGCCGCTGAGGTTCGATGTGGAAACGTGAATGTGTACAGTTTTCAACGATTTGCAGACCTCGAACGAGGAATTGAACCATTCAACACTAGCCGCAATGCTACTGTCAAACACAGTCAGGGACGAGAAATTGAGTGGATCAATAGCCTCAGATAGAGAATAATCGAATTGATGGAAATCCAATCCAACCTCTAGTTTTGGAGAGGACTTTAATCGTTGCGCGGCTGATGCTAGTTCTGATAGAATTGCCTTGTAATTCAATTCAATGGATTCGCCAGACGGTTCAGTATCGGAATCCAAGAAATCATACTCGTCGTCATTCAAAACTACCTTAAATACAGAAATATTTGTGTGGTTCACAAATACTTCTAGTAACCTTGGTATGTCGCTGCCCCATGTTTCAAATTCAACCCGCTGCAGGTTAGGACAACCTTCTGCAATGGCGCGTAACAGGGGTAGATAACGCCGATGGTCAGTATACTCCAGCGAGTAACTCATATACTGTACACGTGCGCTATGTCTTTTAAGAATTTCAATCGTGCTTTCAAGTTTCAAGCGTGGCCGTGTGATGGCGGTGCTGTAGTACCTCCCGTCAAACGACCCAACATAGCCTGTGAAATCAGAGCACAGGCTATCATAAATGATGTCTAGAGTTTGTTCATCCACTTTAGGAGTTTTATTGAACAATTGCTGTACGTCGGGATATTCATCTTCCCGATTGCATGCCGACCATAGGTTATGCGTGAGTTCAAAAGAATGTTCTGGTTTAAAAATGTCTATTGCCTCTTGAACTGTAAAACAAATTGAGATGCGAAAGGGGTCGTCGTTCCTTAACTTGTCAAGAATCATATGTTTTGCTGATGAATACCTGCATTTGGCGGTAATATAATCTTCTGAATTAGGAAACAAATGCACACCATTAAACAAATGCATACTCGAGATGCCATGTTCCTCGTCTGTAACAGTAAGCTGCCTCCAGATTAAACCACTAGATAGTTCATAAAATCGTTTGTCGACCGGACGTATACGCCACAGCCAGGGGTCTATATTATGTGATATTTCCGCCACATATTCAAGAACGATGAGGAGGGTTTCATTTGGAAGCATCATTGGCATTGCGAATGGTAAGCGGTTGGAGTATCTGATTAATTGTTATGAACAGCACAGGAAATGATGGTTTCCTAACTCATGAAGGGTACGTTGATACGTGGTGGGAGGAGAGCTGTTTACGTAAGAGTCGTAGGAAATTGAACCAATTTGTCGTCAATTTATATAAAGTATGCCACTAGTATTTACATAAGGAATGAGAATGTCTGTTTGTCCTTGCATGTATACGTAGGTGGATACAAATAGTACTAGTCGATATGAAACAGTGAAATAATATCTTTAATATCGTAGAGTCAATAAGTGCAGGTGTTTAAGATCCCCAACATGATTTACGATTTCCAATAATAATACCGATTTCCAATACAGTAAGATAATTCCACCCAAACAATTTAACCAGTAGCCATTAACCATTGCAATCAATTGAGCATCTTTCCCCCTCTCTTTACAAAATAAATTACACCAGTACCACGGTAAATTGTTTCAAACATCTGTTATTGGACCATTTGAAGCACTAGAGAGCCATTGAATATCAATTTTTATATCAAGCAAATGATTTACAGTATTAGATTAAAATTTCGTCAAGTTCCTTCGGTGCTTTGCTCCATACCAAGTTCAATTGGCATTGAAAACACCAAATGGCTTTTAATTACACAATACCGGTATAACAATACCATACGTGCAAATAATAGTTGATTCTAATTCCAATTACCAGTTGGTTGTATCTGCTGTCTGAAAATACTTTAATGTCTGCGTAAAATCAAGGTACATGTATTAACCTGGCAGGTACTGGTATTTATCGTGCAAAATGGCACTTCTACTGTATTTGTACCTGTTCAAGGCTGTATTCAATCAAATGCTATAATACAAGTATATACAAATAAATCATCAAGGTCATAACTCTCTCTCGAGTTGGTCTTTTCGGGCCTCTCTACCGGCATTTCCCTCGATAACGCCAAATCGAGAGGGCGGGAATATCACCCTTGTAGCCTTGCCTTCTACTAGTCCTATACTGACTGGGCCAAATGCGTTACTGTCGATAGAATGAGCAGAATTATCGCCTTCCACCCAAATATGATTAGCCGGGACCCGCACGGACGCCTTTGGATAGTCACTATCTGGACGCGGGATAATCTCGTCCCCGCCTATACCCAAAATCCGCTTCACAAGCATCTTTTCTGGATCGACTGGTGATCTAATCATCACCACGTCCCCAACCTTGAGCACTCCAGGGTTCCTCTGGCCGCGTTTTTGGAGCCAGACCATATCCCGCCAGCCAAGGTTCGCCTCCGGATTGAGAGTAGGCTTCATGGAAGCCCCTTGGACCCATGAGACATATCCAACCGTCTGATTAAATGTCACTACCACAGGGACCCATGATAGGCCAATAAGGACCTTTCGGATCATGATTGTATGCCTGTGGGGTTTATTTTTCGGTCTCGGACATGAGGCCGGTCGTCCCATTTACCATAGTAACCATTACCAGCATTTGACAGAATGAACAAGCGCCAAGAATTGCACAATGCTTTTGTTACTATCTGACAAGATATACAATGGGTTGATAAATTAATACAGTACAAAAAAAAGAGCGATTAGATATCCCAGATTGCGACCGGGCCGACTTCGTTGTACTCCGAACGAGAGACGAACATGCTGTCGATAGAGCCGCTAAAGATCTGCTTGGCAGCGATCTGGCCGCCCAAGAAGGGAGCGTTCTCCCATCCATAGCCCTTCCACTCGGGGAAGTAGTCAGCCATTTTGGCAATTCGTATCGAGGTGGGCGCCTGGCCATGGCCCTGGTTTGGAGCGTGCATCATCCCCGTGTAAAGAGGAGTGCCATTGCTAGGCGTGTTAGTACCAGTGTTGAAAGTAGATGGAACCTCCGAGTAGGTTGTCGATCGCAAGATGACATAGCGGCTCTGGAGCGCCACATAGAGAGCCTCCTTGAGACCCTTAACGGAGGACCCCTGGCCCACGATGATGACATTATCCCAGCAGTCCTGTCGCTTGTTGACCTGGTCAATTTTCTTGATCACATCGCCCACGGCCTCGGTGATCTTGGCAATGAGGCCCTCAGTACCTCGGAATCGCTCCACCCCGACATGGATCATCTGGCCGTCTTGGTCAATAAAGTCGTTGTACTCCCGATCCTTGTTTGGCGGGCCTTCCGCCTGCTTTTCTCCGCTCTTCTTGGCCTTCTCCCGCTCGTCCAGTATCTCTCGGGCCCGTCCCGAGCTGACAATAGCAGCAATGTCCACTACGCCGTCCTCCTCGTTCTCCTTCTCGCCACCGGCAGCTGCATTGAGCGCGAACCACGAATTCTTTGTGTCGTCCTCGTTGAGCACTTCGTAGATATTAGATCGCTTGAGCGCCTCAATCTGCTTCGTGGAGAGATTAGGCAGGATTTTCGCCAGCGTCGTGTTGATGTCGTTTCCGCCGCAGTCAATAACCTTCTTGGCATGCTCCACGACCATAAACTCGTTGATCGGGATGATCTCCGTCGTCTCGTAGCCAATGTCAATGACCAATGAGTCGGCCAGGCCGTACGCAAACGTCGCGGCCATCGCGTTGGGCACAATTGAAAGCGCCGCAACATTCATCGTCTCAAACGCGTACTGCGTGAGGTGCTCAATCTGAAGACGTGTCCACCTGCTCCCCGAGAAGAGGATCAATGGAATATGAGTTGCCTCGCCGAGCTTCTGCTTGGCCAGCTTATAAATAAGTTTCAGCAGGTAGCTGAATGCGGCAACGTTGACAATTCTGCCCTGCTGGATTGGGTACACCGCCTCCGACTCATCTCCTTTCGAGCTGAAGTACTCCCGGCTCTTGTCCTTCTGGTATACGCGTGTCGGGATTTCGATAGTGGGCGGGGTAAGCGATTCGGTGAGCCCAATCGTCGCCAGCGTGGTTTGTGATCCTGGAGCAACGACCTAGTATGGTTAGCCAGCCGCGCGACACGGAATATACCAGCAAGTACTTACAACAATAACGTCGTCTCGGAAAATCGGCATCTTCGCTCAATTCAGGTAGGTCTGGGCCTTTTTCACGGTCCTGCGGGTTCGTTAGTCGCAATAGGTCGACGGTGAAGGTGATGTTTTTGATAAATTGAAGTCGGGCCGCGCGACGCGTGAATTATGTAATCGGTTAGTCAGCGCGGCTCATGCGGCTTACAGCCTTTTCAAGAGTTGTAAATTGAATATATAAGGATCAGGCAGATGCGGTAATGGCTCGCTTACGGCGGGTCCGTCGGGTAGCGATGGAGTCCTCAAGGTCTAGCTCGCGTTTAACAATTGACTTTTCACCTTTCGTAGGCTCGCTCTTCGGCTCCTCCTTGACTGGTTTAGTTTCTGGCGTGCCGTCCTTAATTGGTTGTCGCATTGTCATGTTGTCCTTGGGTTGCGGCTTCTTCATGTCGTCCTTGATTGGTTTTGGTGTGGTAATGTCCAGGTTTAGATCAGCAGTAAACAGCACCGAGTGGGCCCAACCAGCATACTCCCCCCACAGCTTGCGGAAGTGCTCTTGGACCTCAAGATAAGCAGGACGAGTTAGAGTCTTGTACTTTTTGGCTACTCGGTAGTCTCTCTGCGCAATCTGCCAAACATGCGTGTCAACCGGGACACAGTCGTACTTGTCCAGGCTCATCAAACATACACAGTCGGCTACCTTGGGTCCAACGCCACAAAACTCGGTCAGTGCAGCATGTGTATCCTCGTAATTCGCTTCTCGTAGCGCATGTAAATAATCCAATCCCTTGTCGACCATCATCTCAGCGGTTTTCTGGATATACTTTGCTCGGTATCCGAATCCAATCTCCCGGAGATGCCCCTCGACACCCTTCGCCGCCAGCTTATCTGGCTCGGGGAAATCGTAGTAATCGACCCCGGCATGCGATGCAATAAAGTCACCATAGTGTATGCAAAGGTTCTCGACCATTTGCGAGATCCGCTTGATATTGTTGTTGGAGCTGCAGATAAAACTGCACAGGTTCTCCCACGGGTCCTGCCGCAGTATCCGAATCCCGCTCAGCTGGTCTACCGCGGTCTTTTGAAAGTGCTTATCGCACTCGGACCAGTCTCGGTACAGATCAACCAGGCGGACCTTGAGGTTAAAGTAGTCTTGGATAACCCCCAGCGTATCACCGGCCTCTCCTTCAGCTTTGGGTATCGATGTATAATACAGAGACTCGTGGTCCTGCTTGAGGAATATGATACGTCCCTTTAGACCTATCGACCATACATTCCCGTCACTGCTTCGTTTCCACCGGAATGACTGCCCGCACCGCAATACGGTTGATATTCGCAGCTCCTACCTTTGGTCAATATTAAATACACGAAAACATCAAACTTACTCTCGGATCAAGTATCAACTTCTTCCACGATAGGCTCATAATTACCCCTGGGTCGTTTGGTACGCGTAAATTGGCGTTGGGTGCGGCGAAAAATTGACCCCCGACACGCGTCGCATAGGCCGCTCTAGGGGTTTCTACTGCTGTTTCGACTACTGTAAGCCTCATTACTAGCGTAAAAATAAAGAGGTATTGTCGCATGGGCAATACCTTCTCCTCTGTATGTGATTCTGAATCGTGGCACGGTTTTTCTTTCTCCTCCATAACTAACTCGTATGATCAGACTCACCATTCGTGCTTTCCGCTGTAGACCCGTGTGGCCACTCCCCCGAAGAGGTACCATGAGCTCTCATTTCGTCCGGGGAGATAAGCTGCTGGACGAGTCGGGGAATGTTCTTTTCGATGCCAACGACTTTAGCGACAGCTCCAGTATCGTCGGTCCTGGCGATGAAACCCCAAGAATTCCGTCTAGCCCGCGGAAACGAGGGAGTAGCCCTCCGCCATCAAGCCATAGTAGGCCAGCGAAGATACCTGAGCTGCGGAGAAGTCCGCTGAAAAGGTCGCAGGCCGCCTATGGCCCTCTCTCGAGCCCACTCGGTAGTTTTACTTCGGAGGAAGAGCGCCAATTAGATATCCAGGTGCTCCGTGAGGTTGAAAATGCCAATTTAACTGAGCCCATTGCGCTAAGACCGCCTAGTATTAGGAAGGAGCTAGCCCAGTCAGTAAAGGAGAACGATCCATTGCTGGGGCTATTTTCCTCAACAATAGAGCCAACCCCCCGCAAGAAACGCAAAAGCGCCCCCGAAGAAGTTACGATCAAGGAGCCGACTTCAACAGATACGTTTGCTACCTCGCCGCCGCGTCCCACGGCCCAGAGAACCAGATCTATTCCGGGCCATTCACAGCCATTTGTGCTATCGCCCCTCCGGCCCCGTGCAACAACTGCGCTAGGCATTCCTAAGCGTCAATCTGCAGTAGATGCCCAATCAAGGATATACCAGTTACGCATGCTCAGTTCGTTCTCCGAAGGGGACATGAATCAAAAGACCCAATACCCGAATGAACTCCCCGAACTGGATCCCATGGTTTCACGCAAGATCAATGATGCCCCGATTGAATTCAAAGGCGGATTCGTCTCAGCGGCCGAGGCTCAACCAGAACTCGATCTACAGCCCGCAGACCCAGCCACCTGCACCACAATCGTTATAGATAGGGACCAAAAGAACGCACCAGTGGAAACGTTAAAGAAGGAAAATCCCAAACCGAGGAAACAGCGGACAAAACAGCTTCCAGACCCTGTTCAACAAGCCGTTCTCGATTATCAGGACAGTGTCTTTGGCAAATGCTCAGGGCCGGAGGGACATGAGCCCATTGCAAAAGGTAAAGATGGGGTTATTGCCTCGGTCTTCCTCTCTTCAGAGCAACGGCATGTCATGGACCTTGTTGTAAACGGAAAGCACAGTGTGTTTTTCACAGGCGCTGCTGGTACCGGTAAGTCTGTGCTGTTGCGACACATTATTAAAGCACTGCGAGAAAAGTACGAATCTGATACTCCAAAGGCGGTTACCGAGGCGGCCAACACGGGGCGAAAAGTCACCAGAGTAGCTGTGACTGCTTCCACTGGGCTTGCAGCCTGTCATATTGGCGGCGTTACCTTGCATAGTTTTGCTGGAATTGGCCTGGGGAAGGAGGATGTTGAAACGTTGATTAAAAAGATTCGGCGGAATAAAAAGATTGCCAACCGATGGAAGCAGGTCAAGGTCCTTATCGTCGATGAAATCTCAATGGTGAATGGTGAGCTCTTTGATAAGCTTGATGAAATCGGACGGGCTATTCGGAAGCGAAAGGATAAACCATTTGGAGGTATGCAGATTGTTGTTACTGGCGATTTTTATCAACTTCCTCCCGTCCCTGAAGCAGAACAATCTGTTTCGTTCATTTTTGAGTCGCGAGCATGGAAGGAGACCCTCACACACGCAGTCGAACTCAAACAGGTCTTTCGACAAAAGGACAATAGACTCAGTTCAGCCCTGAACAAGATGAGAAAAGGCATCGTTAATGAGGATGTGGTAGAGTTGTTCAGAAAGCACTGTCAGCGGCCCCTGAAGACTCCAGATGGTATATCGGCCACCGAGCTCTATCCTCGCAAGGCTGATGTGGAAGTATCTAATCAAGCACGGCTACGGCAGTTGCCCGGTAAGTGTTATGATTATGAATGTGAGGATTGGAACGATGGTTCATATGCTGGGAAGAAGGCAAACCTGGATAATCTCATGTGTGTTCCAAAGCTTTCGCTAAAGGTTGGGGCTCAGGTTATGATGATCAAAAACATTGACGAAACGCTGGTAAATGGTACCATTGGCACTGTGGTAGGGTTCATGAGCGAGTCATCCTTCAATCTTGTTCACACCCGACAACTTGATCAAATGGACGTCGCGACCGCTACTGAGGTTGTCAACAACATCAACGCCAAGGTTAATAACGTGGCTCAGACTACCCAGGAAGAAATGGATGAGATATACGGTCCTCGAAAGGGTGGAAGCGAAGTTTCTGTTGCTTTGCGACGAAAATATGCCACAATTGACAAAATCAAAGCGGATAGTCAGTTTGTTGGCAAGGTCTACCCATTGGTTAGATACACCATGGCCAACGGAACTTTTAGAACCCAGCTGGCACAACCTGAAACCTGGAAGATAGAAGACTACGATGGCAAGGTGGTGGCCCAGAG
>JAKTQL010002502.1:112688-142503 GCA_030558815.1 Blastobotrys malaysiensis
CGTCATTGAAATCGTAGAATAATATATATACGCCTTAATTTCCAGCCACCCCGTATCGCGATAGGTGGGGCCCAGGGCCCAATGGTCATGCCGGCGTGCCTCTTGTTCTTTTGCCGTATGCCTTCCGTACATCTCCCTGGAGATGGTGGAGTATTGTTTTTTATGCTCTACTGTTCTCTTGTTCCCAGGCCCCTCAGAGCCCTGATCTCCGCCCCGCGGAGGTTCCGTAGTGCTACAGTATAGCGTTGCTAGGCGGAGCCGGCTGTCTATGCAAATATATGCAAACCCGCAGAGGCTACATGTCAAAAGCAGCTAATTTTTATCCAACGGTGTTGCCGCTCAGGGGTTCATGTTATCTTTGTACTATCGTAACCCATGGGTGGACGGGTTAAGTGGGCCTCACTGTACATCCTTTCGCCGTATATCCTTTCAGGGTAGTTCCTTTCGCGGTACATCCTTTCAGGGGGAGGTCAAATCCTCATCCGTCGTGGCGCATTGGTCAGCCGGCTCAAGCACAGAAGCATATACAGCAATACATAGAGCGCAGTAGCCAACCCACTACCAGGGGTGGAAAAATTTTTCACGGTCGGGTCATGTCGCTTACCCGAAACACACATATAAATAGTGCCTAGCATGTCGTCCCCATCTCCATGGAGATGAGTAAAAAAAAAAGATGGTCTAGTAATTGATTCGTCTTGGTTCTATAAACCGGGTGTGATTGGCTCCCCGTCAAGTCTGGGCACTTGTCCTGCCCGATAACCCCTCCACTACGTAGATAAACTAGGATTCACAAATATTATATTTGATCGCGATTGCAAAAAAAAAAAACCGTTGGACCCCCTGCAAACTGAAATTAAGATATCCTGCAGCACCGGTTGGCTTGGAGCCTTGCTGCCGAAATCGACAGTGAAATTTTTCACGATATCGGAGTCTCGCGCGTGGATGGGTACGTGTACCGTGTTTGACTTAGAAGCACAGCAGCCTACTGGTCCAGAGAGCCGGAAGGGGTGGTTCCGCAGGGTGCACCAGGCAACCGTTTGGCCCCTTACAGTACACCACGTTACCGCAATTGATAGACGTACCGAGTAGCTATAACCCGTTGAAACTATACCGGTCTTCTGTGCGGATAATGCAGTTGGCGTGGGTGTGGTGAATCACCCTGATATGGCGCGGTTCTAAGCCCGAGTTTCATCCACCTTGACAAAGGCTTGGGTGGTGCATTGCAGGCTCCCCCCACCTCATCCGCCATATCGAGAACTTGAGCCAGTCGTTACCCTTGCTTGGTGTGCATAGGGCCTGGCCATTGGCGCCTTTTGAGGCCGTGAAACCGAGCGACAACGCACGTGGAATAATTTCGGATTGAATTTTGCCATTTACTATTGGTGTATCAAACATGTAGTTTGGGGCTGATCTCTGTTCAGGCGGGTCCATGTAGATGAGACTAATTAATGCATGGTTTGCTCATACTAATGGCGAAACCGCAATTGTGCCGCATTGGCTACAGTTATGAGGCTCTGCCATATAAGCCCTATGAGGCCTGTTCTCTCAGTAGATCATACAAGTATATACTGGCGACAAATGAGGTTGCTTGCATATACCCCTGGCGGAACTGAGGCACGATGTAACCCTGTGCATATCGACCAACCTTGATATATTGTATGATATCGCTTGGTCGATATCGTTAATCGGATATCGTTTTTCGAATTCGTAGCAGTTAGATCTAATACATTACAACAGCACCTCCATCTCGTTCAGAATATAGTCCAACGAGTAACTCTCCTGCAACAGCTCGTCGAGCCGGTTATAATGCCGCTCCGAGTACGGCCGCAGCGCTTCAATCAACTTGGTGATCCCCGGCAGCTTGAGCATCTCCTCAACGGGATGCGCCTCCAATATGGCATTGAGCACCGCCTGGGCAACCTCGCTCGTCCGCGCCGTCGTGTTCCAGTCTCGCACCCGCTCCAACAGCCGCTTGATTCGGTCCAGCTCTATCAGTCTCATCACCGCTATAACTTCCTCCTTGCCCTCCCGGATCAGCTCCTTGAACAGATTGTACAGCTTGTACGGCTGGTCCAGCTCCATCGCCACCAGAATGGCATTCTTCCAGTCCTTGCTGCGAATCAAATTGTCCAGCTTCTGCTCCTGCTCAACCTGGTGTGCCTGGCGCTCCTCCGCCTCCTGCTGGACCTCCTCCGTAATATCTGACCACACGGTAATCACCGAGTCGCCGCCCCCGGACACAAACTCGTCGTCGCCGTGCTCCTTCATGGCCAAAGACCACACCTTGTCCTCGTGATTGTCCAATGTAGTGCTGCACTCGCCCGTCTTGGCGTCCCACACCTTGACCAGCCCGTCGCCGCCCGCACTCACAATCTGCTGGCCCTGGCTGATCCACCCCACCTTGAGTACACTGTTCGAGTGGCCCTCAAACGTCCGCACACATGTGTAGTCATTGAGGCTCCACAGCTTGACCGTCTTGTCGCCGGAAGCCGTCGCAATCATCTTGTCATACGGATTGAACCGGACACTCCACACGCCTCGCTTATGGCCCCGTAGAATGCCCACTACTTCGCCGCTGTCAATGTCCCAGATCTTGACCGTTCGGTCCTGCGACGCAGTGGCAAAGTACTTGTTGTCGGGCGAAATGTCAATGGCATTGATATCCTTGTCATGGGCAATCTTGGTGTACACATCACTGCCCGTCTTGACGTCCCATCGCTTTACAGTCCGGTCCTGGGCACCCGAAATGATAAAGTCCGGCACGTTGCTCTTCTCGCTCTTGGGCGGCGCCCGAGGCAGCGCCACGGCGCCAATTGCCGCAGTGTGTCCCCGGAAGGTCGCGTACGAAGTAGACGCCACTGGAGTCCCCTCAATGTTCCACAGCTTTACCAGCTTGTCCTTGCCTGCCGTAGCTAGCCAGTTCCCATCAATAGACCGGTCAATAGCGATGACAATGTTCTCGTGGCCCGCCAGCTCCTCAAAGTCCAACATATTATCAAGAGAAATGATCCGCACTCGTGGACTGTTGGTCGCAATCGCCAGTCGATCCCCGTTTATAAAGCAACAATCAATGATCTCCCCATGCATACCGGATATCCTCCGCTGAAGCGCCAGGTCTGTGTCTAACTGCAGCAGCGTCTGGTCGTTAAGCACGCTCAACAGCGTATTGCTCGTCTGGTTGTGAATAATGTCTACAATGCGAATCTCCTCCTCGTCTGGATCGGCAACCTCGGCCTCCACGGTCTGCTCCCCAAGCTTCTCACCGCTCTCCCTACTCCACAGTTTGACCACTCCGTCCTCTCCACCAGTGTAGATAACGTCGTCCGTCAAAAATCCAACCGTCTCCAACACCTCCATCACCGGGATCGTGTTGATAAGCTTCTTGGAGGCCGTACTCCACACCGAAACGACTCGGTCTCTACCGCCGCTGATAAGGTACTTTCCGTCGCTCGTAAAGTCCAACCCTCGCACAATGCTCACGTGGGAGTCAAGCACCGCAACACACTTGCTCTTGACCAAATCCCACACCCGCACCTTGCAATCCTCGGACCCGGACGCCAGTCGCCAGTCCCGAGTCCCGCTGACGCCGTAAAACTTGAGCGCACTGATAATGCTAGCATGACCTCGCAGATTGTGGGTCACAAACCCACCCTTGAGATCCCACACTTTGACAGCGCCCTCCGCACCACCGGTAGCCACCAAGGTCGACGTGGGATCAATTGTAACGATGAGTACCGGGGACTCGTGGGCCTTGACACTCTTGGTAACTCTGCACTTTCCGTCCTCCTCAAGCGTGATGATACGCATCAGCAGCGAGCTCGAGCATACGACAAGATATTTCCCATCCGGCGAGAGCTCCAGCGCCGTGATTCGCTCCCCGTCCCCTTCAATCTTGGCGATCTGCTCACCAGATTCGAGATCCGTGATAACCACCTGGTCATTAAGGCTCGTGGCCAAGGTCTTGCCGTCTCCGGCCAGCGAAATGTCGCCACCATTATAGAACGGCTCTACCGACCGCGACTTGAAGGACGTTTTCAAGCTCATGGGTGCTATCTAGTGCTGATATGCCGAGCGATTTGAATTTTTTTTATCTGAAATTTTCCATTTTTCAGCGCGGGCAACCCAACCTCCCAAAAATCGCATCACCAACTGCTTCCCCATACAAACCGCGACGACACCTCACCATATAACCATAGGAGATGATAACCAAGCGGCTTGCGCGGTTCGCGCTGGGGCCGTCCTTTTTGGAGAGTCTAGAAGAGGAACCGGAGCTCGGTAAGGAGGTTCTCCAGGCGATGTGGCAGAACGGGGACAAGATGGAGCGCATTATGCGGGCGGAGGAGCAGGTGCTGAGCTTTGTGGGGCTGGGGTCGACATCGCGCCGCAGGGGGATGAGGCGGTCGTTGTCAGAGGAGTCTGGTGATGGGTTGGATGAACTGGCGATAGAGCTGGACGAGCGTAACGAGGCCGAGGAACGGGGGCGGTACCCCCACTGTTCGCATTGTGACCAGCATCATCCGGTAGAAGGGGAGGACTACGAAGGGCCTGATGGGGAGCGGGACTTTCTGGACTTTGATGGCGCCGAGTATGGGGCGTTTCTGTTCACCTCTGCTGCGCACGTGGCGAATTTCGTTGTGCAATGGCCGTTTTCGATCATGTCGATGCGGCTCTCAGCGATCAAAGGGTACTCGACAAGCTATCTGGATAGTTTTGCGCACACTTTTTTGCATAAGCCCTTGTCGTTGACGAATTTGTTTGCCGGGATGCCGGCCTCTGTCGCGTACGAATGCATTGCGTTTGGGGTCGACTCGCTGGGCATGATCTGGTTTGAGAGCGACGAGAAGCGACGAGAGGAGGAGGCAAGGGACAGGATTGAGAAAATGGTGCAGTCTTTCGCGCAGTCCATTATGGAGAGCGGCATGTCGGATTTCGGCCCCGAAGAACTCAATCACTTGATGGAGGCGGAAGAGATGCGGGAACAGGGGGTCATGGAGGATATCCGTAGCAAGCTCATGCACCGCGATGAAAGGAAGTTCCGGTTTATGCTAGGACTGTTCAATCAAGTTGTCCTCTTCCCATTCACGCGGCTACAATACTTGCAGTGTTTGGGGCTCGTGCCAGCGACTCAATTGCTACCGTATCTGCAAGACTACTCGGCCATGTTGTCAATCGGGTACTGGAAGGCGAACTGGGCAATCTTTGTCGCCACCACTGCGGTGCGGTACCTCAAATCTGTGTTCCAAGACTTGGCAATGTCCTCCCTTGCCATCTCGTTTAACTGCCACTTGCCCAAGGAAGTGGGCATGGTGACCTCCTACTTGGGGGAGGTGGTGTCCATGACCCGGGCCGAACTGAACCTCTACCCGCTCATGCCGTTTGTGTACCGACTCATTGCCCATCAGTACGCCGGTAACAGCCCACAGCTGTACTCATACTTTGATCTGACTAACTGGCAGGGACTGCTAAAATCGTTTATTCTTGAGTCCCTCGCTACGTGGTCCGTGTCCCAGGTGTACCATGGCATTATGGTTTGGTATACTGGAGCACGATAACCCCGGCCTTATTTATTATTTGCCAAAGCTTGTTCTACCGTACTCGAGCTCCCGGAGCGGGGGTTCTAGGGGCGGAGCCCCTGCTACAGGGGGTCTGGGAGACTGGTCCCCCAGTGCAATTGGCCGTATGGTGTCTTCGAGGGCCAGCCCTTGAGCTCCCGTAGCGGGGGCTCCGCCCCCAGACCCCCGTTTCATTACCGGCGAGCTCTCAGCAGCCGCACGAGGTCTAGGCAATGTCTTGCGTATACCAATGGCAGATCTGCGATCGGTGCGGCTGAAGCATCGGGGATCGCCCCCCTGAAGGCGAAAATTTCAAATCAACGACACCCCCTAAAAAAGAGTAAAATGAAGTTCGTGGGCCAGCTGTCGATTATCTTTGTTGCGCTGTACTTTG
This sequence comes from Blastobotrys malaysiensis, assembly GCA_030558815.1. Classification (NCBI taxonomy): domain Eukaryota; kingdom Fungi; phylum Ascomycota; class Dipodascomycetes; order Dipodascales; family Trichomonascaceae; genus Blastobotrys; species Blastobotrys malaysiensis. The sequence continues at coordinate 118,635 of JAKTQL010002502.1, forward strand.
TGCTGTCGTACGTGCACGAGAATATTCTGCACAAGTTCTACGTGTTCGACCGAACGCGGCTGCAGGAGATTGGCAAGGAGGTTCTTGCGGCCAACCCGGGTGCCAACTCGACTGTCATTCTCAAGGGCGTCCACGCCCGGCTCTCTGAGGAGTACCCAGGCTTCATCAACGACTTCAACGAGGAGGACTGGGTTTTCAACAATGCCGGTAACGCGATGGGCTCCATGCTGGTTCTCCACGCGTCCATCTCCGAGTACCTCATCTTCTTTGGCACTGCTACCGGCACTGAGGGCCACACCGGCACTCACTTTGCTGATGACTACTTCTTGATCCTGGCTGGCCAGCAGACTGCTGCCCCGGCGAATGCCCGAGAGGCCGAGGTGTACCTTCCCGGCGACTCCCACCACCTGCCATGCGGCGCCAACAAGCAGTACCAGATGGACCCCAACTCGTGGGCGCTCGAGCTCGCCCAGGGCTGGATCCCCACCATGCTGCCGTTCGGCCTCTTGGAGACCATCTTCTCCACCCTGGACGTGTGGTCCTGTGCCAAGACGGTCAAGATCTCCGCCGTCAACACGGTCCGCAACCTTCTCAACGGCAAGATCTAACTTATATAACCCTGTACGGTAACAATTGTAATGTCCATCGCATGTCGCAATGTCGCAATGTCGGCATGTCGGTAGTTTTAGTTTTCGGGGCGCGCGAAGACACTCCCAACCATCACCAAATACCTGAAAAGCGACCTGCCGACCCGGACTGTAGACCATCGGCCATGTCGCATCTAACCAAGTTGTGGGCGAATAACGACACGGCGGGGCTGCGGAGGCTGGCGCAGGAGATTGAAGCGCAGGGCACGTGGAGAGGGTACCTTACGCCGACCGAACACGAGCTGTTCAAGGCGGCCCTCGACCAGCCCGACGATACGTGGGATCGACTCCTCAACGGCGAGGTGGAGTGTTTCGTGGATCCCGGGTACACCAATGGGTCCGCGTCGAGTCCGCGGGTCTCCGCGACTCCGCAGCCCGAGACCCCGCGTCCCGGCCAGGCTCTCAACGGCAATGCCGCCGAAAAGGTCCAGCTCGACTCGCTGACGGTTGCGTTTCGAATCAGGTACATGCTCTACGATAAGTCGGTAGGGGTCATGTTCATGACCCCGAACGCGCCGCAGGAGTTTGACTATTCGATTCTGGAGAGCGAGGAGGACAAGAAGGAGGACAAACCACCCGCGCCGGCCGTGCGAAAGGTGGACGACGACTATGACGACGAGGAGGACGAGGAGGAGGAGGAGGAGGATAAACGCGAGGAGACTAACGACGATAATGATACGAATAACTCTAATGAACCATTGATAGTGAAAGGTGGGTTTAGTTGGTGTGATTAGGGGAGGTTACTAATGGAGGTGTAGCGACAATTACCAAGTCTGACGACGAACCCAAGAAGAACAAGCAGGTCCTTGCGCAATTAAACAAACTGTACCACATATTTGAAGGGGATGCGGAGGCCGCGGCTAAACAAAAGAAGCTGGAGGAGTCGGATCGCCAGGTGGACAATGATGTGATCATGGACGCCGAGACGGGCAAGGCGAATCCTGCGACAGCGGCGTTTGGTGCGGCGAACCTCAGTCTCAAGCATTTGTTGGCGGTGATCGAGGATAAGCGGGATCAGCTGCAGCTGAGCGATTTGGAGCTCAAAAACCTCATTTCTGACGTGCGTAAGAACCGGTCCAAGTGGGCCAGTGAAGACAAGATTGGCCAGGAGGAGCTCTACGAGGCAGCAGAGAAGGTTGTATTGGAGCTTCGTGGGTACACGGAGCATTCTACGGCATTCCTCAACAAGGTGAACAAGCGCGACGCGCCAAACTACTTTAATATCATCAAGCGCCCGATGGACCTTAACACGGTGATGAAGAAGCTCAAAGGGTTCCAGTACAAGAGCAAGAAGGAGTTTGTCAACGACATTATGCTCATCTGGGACAATTGCTTCGCGTACAACACGGATCCGAACCACTTTTTGCGGGTCCACGCCCATGCGATGCGGCGCAAGACTGAGAACCTGATCCCGCTGATACCGGACATTGTCATTCGCGACCGCGCCGAAGTCGAGGCAGAGGACAAGCAGGAGGACGCCAACACGAGCGTGGTGAGCAACGCGGAGGAGCCAGATGAGGAGGAGAAGCTCATGCGGACCTCCAAGGGCGGGAAACACTCGTCCAAGGGCCGCAAGCGTAAGATTGAAGAAGTGTCGAGCGATGGGCCCTCAGAGGAGCCCGGCCGCGGGGAAAAGTCCCCAGCTCCCTTCTCCTCTGCCGCTGCGGCTGTTTCGGCCGCCACGGCGGCAGGGGTGGGCACTCCTGGGCCCGAAAACCGCCTGTCGAGGGCGAGCCCCTTCCCGTCCCACCTCACCAACAGCGTCCGGACCCCCCGGGCGGGCACTCCGGGGGTCGGATCCCAGGCGAGCGGTGCTGCCGGTAGCGGCGAGTACTATGAGCAGGTTGACGAGGACGAGCACCCGCCGTACGAGCTCGATGTCCAGACCGAGGTGTGGCAGACGGTCATGACCAAACCGCGGGCCAAGTACTATGGCATTCGCAACAATTTGTTCAAAGGCAATAAGCTCAATGCTGATGCCGAGACCCCGGTGCGGCGCGCTGAGCAGATGAACCGGTTTGAAGAGGCGATCAAGAACATTGACGAAACCACCGCAGCAGACGGGTCCCAGGGCCTGTTGCGTGGTGCGTTTAGCCGACGCAAGTGGCTTGAGAGCCTTGACATTGAGAAGAAGGACCCATTCATCCCAGACTACGAAGTGACCTCTGGTGTGCCCGAGCTCCCGCGGCATTTAGACATAGAGCAGATTGATTTTGACGAGAGCGTGCGCAACATGGAGGCCAGCGATATCAAAGCGTCCAACTACGTGGCCCGGGATGGTCTCCAGCCCAAGGTGGTGGCTAATCTGACGGAGATGCAGCAGATCCGCAAGATATGCTCCAAGATTGCGCTCATCCGCCAGATGCAGCAGCAGGCGTATCTCCACAACGCTACGGTCAAGCAATACAACCCGCCCGAGATTGTGGAGACGGATCTTGATCTCGAGTCGCGGTTGCCCAACCGTGATCGATTTGATCCCACCGCGTCCCGAGCGGCTCTCAAGCGCGGCGTGGCCAAAATGGCGATGCATACTGGGTTTGAAGTTACTGAGCCAATGGCTATTAATGCCCTTACAGAGATTGCCGCTGACTACATGAGCAAGCTGGCGCGAACCCTGACTATGCTCATGGAGTCGAATGTTCCGGGGGAAGTGTATAGCTACGAAGACATACTGGTGATGGCGCTGCAGCGGAACGGGATTGAAACGGTTGGCTCGCTGGAGAGCTACGTACGGGATGACATTGAGCGTCATGGGACGCGATTGCAAGATTTGCGGGAGAAGCTCACTTCATTCCTGGGTGAATTGCTGCGACCAGGTATCAACGACCTTAACGACCAGCAGTTCCAGGATGACAGTGAGCAATTCCTCAATGGCGACTTTTCGGAACAGATTGGCGAGGACTTCTTTGGGTTCAAAGAGCTGGGGCTCGACAAGGAACTGGGATTGCTTACGTCCTCTGTTCCATTGCATCTTCTCCACACGCGGTTCCATGCGTCTCTCATGGATAGCACGTCTACCAACGACATTATCCATCGGGGCAGCATAGCTGAGGAGTATCAGCCCATGACACGTGAGTACGCGCTCAAGCAGTTGTCCATTCTCCAGCCATTCTATCTGTCGCGGCTGGAGCATGCTAAGAACACCACTATTCTACAGACAGAAGTCGGCGGGGTCCTTGCTGGAGAGACGGTGCTTTTGGAGGGCGAGCAGCTCCCGCCAAAGCTGCGGAACACGCGCCCCAAGGTGCCGCCTACTGGTAAGATTAGCAACATCAAGAAGAAGCCCAAGGCGCGGGCTTTCTTCATTCCCGAGAAGCAGCCCGAGCCCAAGTCTGAGCCGCCCACTGAGCCTCCGGCCATCCCCAAGCCGCCAGCCACTGATGATGACGATCTGCTGGCAATGGAGCTGAGCGCCGCCGCAGACGATTCAAAAATCCTCAACGACAACATAGACTCGTTGTTCTAATTTATTTCTTTGACCATCAATCAACCCATGCCGTAGATTTCAAGTGCCGCGTGTGGTGCGGCTCGCCACGTCCGAAATTCTAGTGCGGCTTTCCACGTGACGGGTCAATAAGTCCGTGCGGCTGTGCAGGGAGGAAAACCATTGAAATTTGATTGGACATGGGCAACTTGGGATCTCCAGAATATTCATGGCATTCAAGGCGATCACGCGTCTGAGTGAGGCACCGAACCTCTCCGAGTTCGTCACGCTTGACGAGCACCAGTCCTCGACGCCGGCCACGTTTGGCCTCGAGGAGAACCCGGTGCTCTACCACCAGTCGTTGGGCGCACAGCTCTCCGCAAGCGACGGGCTGGGGGATCTCATTCCGGCCACGGCAAATGAAAAGGCTGATTTTCACGTCACGTCCTCGGACTTGCAGGTCTGGCTCCCCGACAAGGGGGCAGGGGTGATAATCCCCTATCCGTGCATCACCCTCCATGCGATTCAGCGCAATCCAACCGAGATGCTGTATCTACAGATCGACCGCGATGATGAAGGGGTACTGGAGTGGTTGGTCGTCCCCCAAGACATTAGTTCCTTGCAGCTGTTTTATGATCGGCTGAGCGACTGTGCGGCTCTACACCCAGACTTTGAGGAGAATGAGGATGGGCAGATGCAGATGGATGGGTTTGACAGCGAACAGCAACCCGCCGCAATGGGTCCGTGGATCACTGCCGAAAATGTAGGGGAGGCTGATGATATTGGCGATACAGAGATGGAGGAGGAGGAAGATGGCATTTCCGCTGCAGTTGAGGTGGAGATTGGAGGGATTGGTGCCAGAGCGGGCATGAGACGAACGAGAGATGATAACGATAGTGACGAAGAGAATGACGCTACTAATAATGACGCTAAATGGCGACGAACCTGACTACCATATTTATTTGGATGTAATTTAGAGTATGCAATTGTGATTAATTGATTAGTATATTACCATTTAGCATATTTTCGAGTATTAATTAGGAGGGGGGGGGGTCATAGCATCGTCATTCATCAGTCATCAAAATTAGGAGGGCTACTCGTAAGTGCCAAGGAAATCGAGCATAAGGTCGTATCGGTCTGGTTTGTAGGGCTCGTGGGCACTGGGGATAGAGCTTATGGGACTGGTTATAATCGGAGACCGAGGTTGCTGTTTGGAGAGTATGACAATTCCATCCTCTCCATATCGCACTAAACGGCCCAAATCTGACTTTACCAGGTCCAGGTTGAGATTCTTGCGGTTGCGGCGGTTTCGCGGCAGAGGGGTAGGCGATTCCAGTTGGGTTGGGGAAGCGAATGGGTTCGATCCCGGCGACGAAGGCGGTGTCGAGGTGTCGAGAAGACTAGTCACCACTTCGTTCATTGTGGGGTCAGACAAGTCGAATACGATCCCATCATGTAAAGGTAGGTCAATTTTCACGAGCCGCGAATTAGAACGCATGAAATCTAGTGGAGTTTGGCGCCTTTTCTTGGCCAATGGGGTCAGTGGTGAAGACTCCTCTTCTTCGGTCATGAGCCGAATGGGCGGCAATTGTTTGCTTTTGAATACATTGAACGGCGCGTCGCGGTCTGAGTTTTGATTAGCGTACTCTTCGGCTGCCTTGTGGTCTTCGGTTGAGAAGGTAGTGAGGCTGCTAGTCTCGCTGAATTGGGTCTCTGACCACGTGAAGCAGCTGCTGCTGTTGCGTCCTTCAGTGGGGATGAGCTTGATATCGCGGAACGGCGCATTGGGGTGTTCCAAACGCTCGTTTTCATCACATTGGTCCAGCGTATCGGGCGAGGAGCTACTAGATGCAATGGTATACTGTCCTGTGAACTCTTCAAAGTTATAATCTGGCGAGCTGGGCATCTTGGGCAACCCATCTTCCTCTTCGTACTTGGTCGACAATGAATCGGACGGCTTGGTAACCGATTCATCGACCAATTGGAACCGTGGCTCAACCACGGGCAGAAGGGTGGCCCTCCTGCGCCGTTTGATAACCACTGTCACGACAGCGACCCCCAATGCTATTGCGAGCACCGATAAGGATATTGCAACAATACAGAGAATAAATAACATTGGCAGTCCCGCCATTGTATCGTTTGGTATTCCTTCAGCAGTAATTCAATTGGACGCGAGATACGGGTACTTGGGTCTGCATATATATTCTATATATCGTTCTTTCTCCACCTACACGACGCATACGCGATGGGGCCGCCATGGTCCGCCATGGCGGTGATGATCCCCAATACCGCGGGTAAACAGTTTGTGGAATGTAGGCCCTGAGAATGAGGGCCGTATTTTTTTAATTCGAGTAATACCGTTGTCTAATCTTTTATTATAAACCCCTGTCGATACAAGTCATCATAAACCCGTTCTTCTTGTTCGCCAAATACCAGCCCAGTCTTTTTCTCGCGTCTTCTACACACCAAATGTCTATACATGTCGTCGACCTACACATACCGTGTACAAGCGGTCGCCTCCTTGCTCCATCGCCTGATGGAGTTTGATGAAGACTTTACGGCCCCTGCAATGCTGTGGAACGGATCTACATAGCATTGCCGAGACTGGCAAGCCATGTTTCGGTGACGTACCTCATCAGCCGTGCGAATACGCCCAAGCTTCACGATCGCGCACGGCTGAGACCCGCCAGGCAGCGAAGCTTCATAATTATACGGGGTATTGATCGCGTTCCTGAATAATGTCTTACATTATTAGTCTTCGGAGAGGTCTTGGGGGCGACGACCAGGATGGCCATGTCATTACCATGTCAGTTATTCGCCTTTGTTGCAAACGTGTTGTTATGGCTGCGAAACAGGGGTGCATGCACTCAAAGCAGGTCTGGTCTAGAGGCCGTTTCACCATGGCGACAAATGTATATCCTACAAGCTACGTAAGGCCGTAGCGAAATCACAGAAAGCCTAATAGGTCGAGGGCCAGCCCTCAAGCTCTCGTACATTCGACCTTAGAGCTCGATATTCAAACGTAAAGTAATATATTAACCCATGCTAAGTCGGCGGGCAATCTTTCTCATATTTTCGTCCTTGTTGGCGTCGTTAATAGCCTTGTCAATAGCGTCCTGGCGCTCCTTTTCGTCCTGTTCTGCTTTTTCCTCCGGAGTCGGGGGCAGCGACTCGTTGATAAGATCAACCCGCCGCGCCTCCTCAAAGGACGAAATAGCCTGGCGAATGCCCTGGCCGCCGAGCATGAGCGTACCGGTAGGCAGCTTACCACCGGGAGACTGTCGCTTGAGCTCGTCGACGCTCTCGCTCTCCTGACGTAGCACCTGGAACATTCGCGAGAGGCGCCCGATCGCCATAATCTTGTTCTTTAATGCAGCACGCTTTGCCTCGAGGTCATCCGCCGGCGGCGCCGCCTGATCCGCCGCCTCGTGCGGCGTCTCGGGCTGCGAGGACTTGCCGGAAAGCGATTGGATCGTATCCTCCTCGAGCTCCTCCTTGGTGCAAATGTTGAGAATGGCAATGAGCATATCGGTGATCTTCTCGCCGACAAACGGTAGGGACCACGTGAAAATGTCCATAAAATTGGGCAGCCAGTACGGATGGGGCGTGCAGTTGAACTGCCGAATGTTCAAAATGTTGTTCTCGTACTTGAGTACCGCCGCCTTATTGTTGTACGCGTCCAAATAGTTGGGCGCCGAGAAAATGGTCATGACACTGGGGAACTGCGTCGCCTTGGTGCGGCGATATGTCCGGTACCCGGCATCCTGGGCCTCGTGGGCCCGAATCACCGAGAGCAAATTGTTACGGTCCAAAAAGCTACACGCCGCCGCATACGTGTAAAAGAAGGAGCACCCTCGGACGTGATTGTGCACAAAGTGCTCGTCCGTCCTCTCCCGTCCAAAGTCCTCAATGGGATCTGCCCACAGCAAATCGCACATGAGGCCGTGGGTCGGCGGCTCCCGGAACCGATCCAGCTTGCGTAGGTCGTCCAGAGTGTGCAATTCCGGCGAAAGCCCGCCGTGGACACAGAAAAACTGCTTGTTCATAATCGCCGCCAGCGGCAGCGCGCAAAACGACTCCATACACGCGTCGTAGATCCGCAGGCTGTACTTGTGCTTACACTCCAGCTTAAACGTAAAGTAATCCGTCAAATGGCGACACTCGTGGTTGCCCCGTAGCAAAAACACACTGTTTGGATGCCACATCTTCAACGCCCACAGATACAATACGCACTCAATTGAAAAGTACCCCCGATCCACATAATCGCCCAAAAACAGGTACCGCGTCGTCTCCGGGTCCCCCCCCACCTCAAAAAGCTTCATCAGATCATAGTACTGCCCGTGGACATCGCCACACACCGTCACGGGCGCGTCCACGTCCAACAGATTGGGCTCCTGCCGCAATAGTTCCGTCGTGCCATTGATAATGAACAGCGCCTGCTCCTCCGTGAGCCGGCCCTCCTTGTACAGATGGTTCTTAAGGAACGCCAGGTTGGGCTTGGACGGGTCTCGCGGATCGTAAAACTCCTCATCTGTGGGCACCGACCACGCCGGAGCCGGAACCGTCTTGACGACCCGGTCCACGGTACTCACCGTCGTACCATCCGGACCCTCATACGTCGTCTCAATCTTGGGAAGCGGGCGGCGCTCCTGGAACGCCCTGATCGCGTTCTCCAGCTTCTGATTACTGTCAGCGACGACTGACCGCCCTTCCATCCCTTCCATGGGCTCTCCGGAACGCGATGGGTTCATCTCAGCGCTCGATCGCTTCTTCCGCAGCGGGTTTCTAAATGACGGGGAAATGGTGTCTCGATGTTCTGCCCGTAGGAATTCCAATTACTCGCAGCCAGACGTTCTAGCCAATCTGTAACCGTTAGCCCCTGCTGGATCCAATGTCACTACCTACCGCAATTGTCTTCCCCTGTCAGTGACATGTCCAACAAGGCGAGCCCCTCAGCCACACTCTCCCAACGCGCCTGCGCTCGCGTCGCCCCCTGACATCACCAAAACTTGTCGGGTGGAAATGGGCTTCAAGCGATTGGGTCGTGGAGCGCCGACTAGTTGAGGGTGCTATAGGGGGCCTGGGGGGAACCCCCAGCTACGGGGGGTTTGGGGGGCTGGCCCCCCAATGTCATACGGAGCTCGAAGGGTGGCCCTCGACGGGGTGGGCGTAGTCTGTAGACCAATGTTGTACATGTCAGACTGGCACCGCCGAGGTGAGACATTGAATCTACCATTTTTCACCGGTATCAGATCAAACAATCAGATATATAACAATGGACGTATTTGAGCTGGAGATCGACGCGCCCAATGTGCTGACTTTTGGGGACCAGAAGAAGCAGAGCCAGCTGGAGTTTGGCGTGTGCATGGCCATCTTCAACTGGGACACGCTCAACACGGCGGTCGAGTCCAACTGGGGCGGCCCGGATGGGGCTGATAAGCGGGAGTGGATGGTCGGCGAGGTGGTCGAGCTGTTCAACACGAGCTATATTGACGCCGCGTACATTGAGGAGTTTTTGCTCAACATTATGGTCGACGAGTTTGAGACCACGGTTGAGGACGGCACTGCTGCGGGCGTTGCGCAGCTCATCATCAACCTGTACAAGCAGATCGCCGAGGGGGACACTTCCCAGGTGAAGAAGCTTCATGAGCAGTACATTGAAAAGTCCGAGAGGAGAAAGACCCAGTCGGGCAAGGTCAAGGTGCAGAGCGAGGACGGGGAGGACGAGAGCAGCGGCGAGGAGGGCGAGGAGGGCGACGTGGAGATGGCCCCGGCGCCCCAGTCCAGGCCAGAGCCGGTCATTGACGACGACGGGTTCGAGCTTGTCCAGCGAAAGAAACGATAAATAAACTAACATGTAATGTCACTCTAATAAAGGGCTCGTCCGGCCCTCGGGCTACTCGTCTGACCGCCGGGCTAGGCGTCCAAACTTTTGTATCATCGTGTCGGCCAAGGCGTCGACGGCGCCCTTGGGGCGGAGTAGTGATGGGCCCGTGGGCGCCGTTTCCTGGAGCTTGAACAGCTTGATGCCCGTGCCGTTCCATACCCCAACGCTGGTGCTCGACGCGTTGGCGCTGATCAACTCGGCCGCGTCCGATAACGCAGACAGATTGACCCCGACCTGGTACTCGTGCTGGAATATGGCGCCCCATAGTACGCTCTCGTACCACCCCAGGGCGTCCATCGTCCATTCAAACTTTACCGGCACAACCTCTCCTGGCGCCGGCTCCCGGGTCTCAATGTCCACCCCGGGCAGCGACTTTACCTTGCCAATGCTCTCAATAACCGTGTGGGGCACCGACTCTCCAGACTGCGACCCGGGGGACGCCTGAAACCCAATCTCCTCCCGCAGTTTGGCTACGATCGAGGAAAGCGGGTCCAGCAACGTCCACGTCTGCTGCGCTTTCTCGATCGACTCCAATTTAGATCGCTCCGCGATATCCGGCTCGTCGCCTTCTCTAATCGGTTCCTTGCCCTTGGCCTTTCTACGTCTAGCCGCCGCGTCCCCCGTCTCGTCAGCGTCCACCTCCTGGTCCTCCTCGTCGTCTTGTTCATTGGATGAAACCGCGGCTTGTCTGCTCAGTGACTCTTGTAGCTTGGTCAAAACGGTCTCGTGTCGTAACAGTGCAAACAGCAAATGCCGGTTGGACTGGAAGTTGTACCGCAGCATGGAATTTAATATCTCCAGCGTCATGTTGAGCAAATAATTGTTCTGCTCGTTGGCCAGGTAAAACGATGGCGAGGTCAGCGTCGTGAATAGGTGCACCAGGTTAGATGCAGCAAGATAGGAAATGTCCTTCACATAGGGAGAAATATTGTACACAATCTCCAGCAATGTCGACACCATAAAGTTGAGACTCTCGCCACTCGTGTTGATCGTCTTGACGAGCTGGATAGTCAAGTAGTCAGCATAGCTCCCATAGAACGTGGACACTTTTATCGCCGAGGGCAGCGCATTCTGGCCCTCAAACTTCTTGAGCAGCTCCCTGGCATACGACTCGTCCGCCGAAAGGTAGAGCAAAAAGTACGCACAGAGCCTCACCAGCACCCGCTTGCTGTCTTCCTGCCGTTTTTCGTGAATATAATATAGCAGCAAAACAGTAAAGTCCAGCGCCTTGTCCGACGTTATCAGATAGGCCCTAAACTTTTTATTGCACTGCACCAAGTCCCACAACAACATTGTCAGCTCGCTCACCCACTCAATCTCGCGCCTGCTCCCGGGTAGATACGAGGTGGACGCCTGGATCGGTTGCGTCAACAGCTTGGCCAATGAATCGGCAATGAACTGGAGATCTTGTACCCGATGCAGCTTGGAAAGATAGTGTCTGTACCAATTCTTATAACCCGCACTGTCCTCCTTTGAATTCTCCAGCCTCGCAATGAACTCCCCATGCTCGCACGGCACCGCATACACCAACAACACCTCTAGTAGCTGCAGCGAATACGTCACAAGCTGTCTATACCGATCGGATACGATCATGTGGTCGTATGGCACCTTCCACCCCGGATAATACTTGAGCGTAACGTTGAGCAGCGAGCACAGCAACGCCATTGTGTTCCTCTTATCCGGCCTTGTAACGGTATACGACAAGTATTTGGACCCATTGGCCGCAAGCGCGGTCGGGGTTGCATATAGCGCGTCCGAGCTCAGCGAAAGCAGCAGCCGGAGCACCTCAATTCGATTCGATTGCATCTCCGGCGTAGACGACACGGGATGGCTGCTTCCCACGCCAGTCTCCCAGATCGTATGGATTACGCCGCTCCCCCCAGAGCCTTTGGGTATCGTGAACCCCCCATAGAACAAGAGCCCCAATGCCGTCTCAATCAAAAGACATCCGAGCGGCTTTTGCGGCGCCGAATCGTCTTCAATTACCATCGTCTGCCGGATATCTGTATTGAACGGGATGAACTCTTTAGTCCAGAACAGCTCCTCTTCCCATTGAGCCACCCGCTCGTCAGACCGCTTCTCGTAAATGTATGGCATGATTCGCGTCAAAAGCCGCACACAATTCAGCATCTCCTTCACAGGAGCCACTTCCGGGCTCGGGAACATGCTGTGCTCATACAGGTAGAACATCCGTGATGCCACCGCTATGATGAGTGTCTCTAGATTCTCCACATGGGTGTCTCGGGCACTTCGAATGTCGGACGCTGTGAACAGGGTGAATATGTCATTAGCCGATTCGGGCTGTTCCCAGAACTTGCTCCAATACGAGTCTCTCCTGGGGATATCTCCTTCTTCGAATAGACGGAATATGTGGTTCTTGAACTGCAGCTTCGAGTCGGTCGCCCCCATTTTCTATCGCCTGGTGAGTTATCCGTGGTTGCGTCGTATCAGTAGGGTAGGTGATCTCTGGCGCGCGGGGCGGCGAAGCGGCGTTGTGGCGCACCTATGCTCAACCGGGCACACCACCCGCATAATTCGGTTAATGCCTATTTATGGCTTATCTGAGGGTTGAAGTGGTCTCGAGACCCTAAAGGATTCGTGGATATTGTTTACCAATGACGTATGACAATAGCCATGAGCAGCCCCGATGAATCATTGAATATAGTTGAGTAATTCCTTACCAGAATACGATGGGTACTCGATTCTGGAATGGACTATCCATAATCAGTACCTATTGCGGTAATTCAATCAATAAATAGCCGATTGTTTTAATTTCGGTCGTAGACAGGTACGCAGATTGTTGAAACTATGTACCAGCCAAATTAGGGCCTTTTGTCTATCACTTGTACCAGGTAGGTACTAGTAGTACAGACGTATTGTTGAAAGGTATTCGTTTGGCTACGCCTCCTTGGAGGTACCTATTAATGGTGATAAGATCAGCGTTCGTGTACCAATGTACATCTTGGACAGGACCAAGAGCCTTTTCAGGACATCACATCAAGTACATTTCTCCAAACAAGTCTTCCGTGAGAAGATTATTGATAGAATGAATGAATGATACAAGAAGCAGATCCTGTTATTGCCTATGTACTATAATGTTACGAGACTCAATAAATTTCTAATTACGTGGCTGATCTTACCTTTGTGGATCTTGAATTATCCATTGAGGATTATTAACTGCAGGTAAATCCTGCCATACGTAAGAGCTAATTGACCGCAAGTAGTGGAGGTCTTGGTTTTAATCGGCTCGCTTGAGCCAAATCCTCTGGCCCGCAAGGCATGATGGGTTGAACTCCTTAAACCAGTACAGTTTGTAAATGCCACTTTTTCCATATGCACAAGCCCAAATGTTCGTTTCGTTATTGAAGTTAATGTACCCAGTGGAATTGAATCCCCATTGGCCGTACATTGTTTCCGCTCGGGTAGTTGGCTGGCTGGCAAGTATTGCCCCTGAGCCCGAGTCAATAAAAAGCTCTCCCTCGACAGCAGTCTGCGTGGAATATAGGTGCCCCTTGATTGACGTTATGCCCAACTCCGGAGAATAGCCATCATTGAGTACCAACTGGTTCTCGCTGACATGAAGTGTCTGATTATTCAAGTACGGTATACCGTCCCGCACTGATACTAGGTGAAAAGCGGAAGCAATCGAAAGAGGCGGAATTAATACTGCGAGCAACTTCATTTTTTGTATTGTGGAAATGGGCCCCACGAGATGCCCATCAATTAAGAAAGATCGATCCTATATATAACATTCCCCAGTCCTTCATAAAACAAAGTTCATGACAAAAAGGGCATATCAGTCCTCTCCACCGTGCCAATGAACAACGTTCGGCCACGGCTGTTTCACAGACGGTGGGGGGTACGTAATGGTATACCTCAGTAGTCTTCATAGTCTCTCGGTATTTGTAGCTGATCTGTAGAAAGTACAGAGTTATGACTTTTAATATCCACTTTGCCGGTGCGATGGGGTACGTCCCATCGGATTGGTAGTCGTATTAGCTACGAGACGTCCCTCATTCCGGGTCCGTACCTCTACCGGGTTCTGCCCGGTGGATGGGTATCCATTGATTTATTTCCTGTCGACTTTCTCTATTATCCTAGCGGGCTTTACCATTAAAAAACAAACGGCGTTACCACCATCTACATTTCCATCACAAGTCACTTCAAGGGGAACCTCGCGGACAGAACCCGAGACATCTCTCCAACCACAATTGATTAAACAATAGGCTTGTTACAATCCTCACCATCTCCGACACTTGTCAATCCTAAAGTCGATTCACTTGAGAGCATCTCAGGCTCTTTCATTTAATATATGCGTTATGCAAGTGTGAGACAGGTGTCATGTATACGCTGCACAGAGCACCAGAGGAGATACGATTTTTTAACTTAAAGTAAAAACTATTTCATCGCCTAAGGTTAGCCTAACGGACAGCTGAGCTTCCAGTGGCAAGTAAATAAGAATTGATAAACAGTGTTTTCCTTCTTCTTCCCTGCCATTATTTTGCAAATTTTGGGAACAGCTGCTAAAATGGAGTCTCTACTCGTCGATATTGCTAGCTTTGTGTACACTGCAGTATCTGTTGTGGTTGATGCGACGAGCCTTCGCCCTATTTTTGAAATGACAATCTCGCCTACCGCACAACGGGTACCGTTGAGCGATACAGGATTGGAGGGATACTACATCCGGCGAGAGCGTAGCGACCGACAGCGCGTGGCTAATGTATTTGATCACAATGGCCAGAAGATCTATACTTTTGAACGTAAATCGCGGTTCTCACCAGTTTGGTCTATGCTCTCTTATCCAGACCGCCGGGAAGTCGTAACTGTGTTTACAGGGATGACCGACCGTCACATTGATTTCCACACCAAGCCTGGCCTGCAACACCGCAAGATGTTTGGCGTGAATACAATTGCAGGAAGATCAAGACAGTTTTACCTCAATGACGGCGCTGCATATGAATGGTCGCGTCCTACGAAATACCTCGAGCGGATCATCAACCCTGGCGGAGGGGATGAAGAGGTCCGTGAGAGAATTGCCAAAGCCAGGCTCATGCGGCAGTTCAAGTTCGACTATGAGATAATCATGGACCCGTCCAAGATTGATCGTGATGTTGTACTTGCAACCGGGTTTGTTTCTATGGTTACTCAATGGGGGTACGGTAACCAGACCAGTACCAGAGGCCCGACATACATACCGAAATCCCTCAAACCTGGTCCAAAGCTCGCATCCATAGAAGCCTATCGACAGCTGCAGGAGGCTCAGCCACAGGAGTACAGCGACGAGTACAATGATGACGTTGAAGTCGAGAACCGTGTTTTTCTCGTTCTTGATAGTATGTGTTGATTTTGGATATTTACAAGCACTGGCTAACACCGCGATCTAGATGGACAACTGGTAGATCAGGGTTCCTCTATTGAACTCGACAACAAGAAGCTACTTGAACTTACAAATGGTACAGCTCCTAGCCGGAACATATACGAATCGTCGCCATTGAGCGAGATAGAGTCTGTTCGCGAGGAGTCCATGGCAGCACCAATGATCTGATCTTCTTTAGGCTAATTTAATACGTCTATGTCCTCTATTAATAGTTAACAGTGTCCTTCACAATATATACTATATATCTGCCAAATGTTACACATAGGCAAATGGCTGCATCTGTACCTGTACCATCAAGGTGGACCCACTCCCCTGCGCACTAGTACATCGGCGCATCTGAAGGACTTTATCTTCCCCTTTCGTTCTTTATTTCCAAAACAACTAACGTGATAAAATATCTCATACAAAATATCCCTGCTCACTATACTGAGCGCCGCATGCGGCGATATCGGACAAACTCGGCAATTTGGACTGGTGTCTACTCTCTGCACGCGGTTTCGTGGCCGTATCATACTGAAAAATACGCATGGGATTGCATAACCCCAGCCAATAATTTCGCCATCTGATAAAAATCCGGAGAATAGCCTCAACGCCCAATCCGGTCTTCGCATCTATCAGTTCATTGCAATTGTAGGACTCTAACTTGTCCTTACCGTGGAGGCGATCCTGTCTTTATTTCTTGGGGTGTCGTTAAATAATACCAGTTTCTGCTGTACCCTTAACCGACTTGCCGAGTTGACCGTATAGACCCACCTACCTGCTTCGAAGGACAATTAGGCCAGAACTACCATGTTCGTAGCTTTGACCCGGCAGGCAGTCCTTCGGCAGTCCTCCTTGGTCGCAGCCCGGGTGCGGGTGCCATATTGGACAAATACCCCGAGACCCCAGGCTCTTGTGGCTCTGAAGAAGACTGTACTGATCCGAGCATTCACCACCTCAAAACCCCTTGGAGCTGAAAAGTCCGCTAAAGAGGGGACTCTGGAGAAGAAGAATGATCCAGCTCCAGGAAATAAGGCTGAATCTGCCCCAGGAACCCCTGTGGATTTCATGAGCGAGCAGAGTGCTCCGGAAGAGGAGAAATCAGTGCACAGAGTGATTATGAAGAACTTGCTTAAATACCTCTGGCCGAAGCACAGTGCATCTGCAAAGTTCAGAGTCGCTCTGGCTCTGAGTTTGCTTGTAGGCTCCAAGGTCCTCAATGTCCAGGTTCCGTTCTTCTTCAAGGATATCATTGACAAGATGAACGTGGACTGGCTCAACCAGGTGGGAACAGTTGGTACTGCGGTAGGATCTGTTGTTATTGCGTATGGTTTGGCCCGGTTTGGTGCTGTGCTCTTTGGTGAGTTGCGAAATGCCATCTTTGCTTCTGTTGCCCAGAAAGCCATCCGGCAGGTTGCTTCGAGCACCTTTGCTCATTTGCTGAGACTTGATCTTGGGTTTCACTTGAGCCGACAGACTGGCGGTATTACACGTGCTATTGAGCGAGGTACAAAGGGTATCAGCTACGTTCTGACCTCCATGGTGTTCCACATTATTCCATTGACCCTCGAGATTTCGATTGTGTCGGGCATCCTGTCGTATAACTATGGTATCCAGTTCGCGTCTATGGCCCTTGCTACAATGGCGGCGTACTCTGTTTTCACTATCTGGACTACTTCTTGGCGGTCACAATTCAGACGGAAGGCCAATGCTGCGGACAATCAGGCAGCCACAGTAGCGCTGGACAGTTTGATCAACTATGAGTCCGTCAAGTATTTCAACAACGAGGGCTACCAGGTGAAGAAGTACGATAAGGCCCTTTCCGTGTATGAAAGAGCGTCGATCAAGATTGCCACTTCTCTTGCCTTTCTCAATGCCGGCCAGAATCTAATCTTCTCCTCCGCCTTGACTGGAATTATGTACATGGCCTGCAATGGCGTTGCTGATGGAAGCCTTACTGTCGGCGATCTTGTCCTCGTCAATCAGCTCGTGTTCCAGCTTTCAGTACCGTTGAACTTCCTTGGATCCGTCTACCGAGACCTTAAGCAAGCTCTCTGGGACATGGAGTCGCTGTTCAAGCTTCAGGATGTGAACGTGCGAATCAAGGATGCTCCAGACGCCAAGCCATATCAATTCAAGGGTGGGAAGATTGAGTTTAAGAATGTTACCTTTGGGTACCACCCAGACCGGCCGATTCTGAAGAATGCGTCTTTTGTCATTCCATCTGGCCAGAAGGTAGCTATTGTCGGCGCCAGTGGATCTGGTAAATCGACCGTGTTGCGGCTTTTGTTCCGGTTCTATGATGTTCAGGAGGGCCAGATTCTCATCGACGGCCAGGACATTCGAACCTTGTCGTTGGAAAGCATCCGAAAGTCAATTGGCGTTGTTCCTCAGGATACTCCACTGTTCAACGACTCTATCATGAATAATATTCGGTATGGACGGCTTGACGCAACCGACGAAGAGGTCTACAACGTTGTTAAGCGGGCGGAGCTGACCAAGCTGCTTGCCCAGCTGCCCGAAGGATATGAAACCAAAGTTGGTGAGAGAGGTCTCATGATCTCTGGTGGAGAGAAGCAGCGACTGGCTATCTCGCGTGTTATGCTCAAGAACCCCCCAATCATCTTCTTTGATGAGGCTACTTCCGCACTCGATACTGAAACGGAGCGGGCTCTGCTCAAGAACATTTATTCGCTCCTGAGTGACGTCAAGGCGACCTCAGTGTTCATTGCCCACCGACTCAAGACGGTAGCTGACACAGACAAGATCATCGTGTTGCGAAATGGGGCTGTCGCTGAGGAAGGTCCACATGCAATGCTGCTCCAGAACCCTGATTCGCTCTATCATGCAATGTGGCTTGCGCAGGAGCACCACAAGGCTGAGGAGAAGGAAAACGATGAGGACGATGTTCTTGATGAGGCCAGCAAGCGAAAGGTTGACGTTGTAGTTTGATTCTCCTGATTTTGGGGATGATGATCCTCATATGGACTACATACATGACATGATACAACGCCGCCGAATGACTCCAATGTTGAGTCTCGTGTTAAATTTAGACGCAAAAACAGGAAATATATTACTAACACCTTATAATGACGAAATCTTCCGCTGGTCGACGCTTTCTGTACGGTAGATATGATCTCCGACTTGAAGGCCCACTTGGCCCAAATCCTGCCTGAGGGGCTCAAAGCTGCAAAGAAACGAGCAAACACTGCCACGCCAATTACGACAAACCTCCGGGAAAGGCTCAAAGCTCGTCCTCGAAAGTATGCAGTCACATACATTGGCATTCGTGCCAGACTCTCTCAGATATGGCTCAACTATTGGACTATTCTCCTATCCCTTATCGCAATCAAGCTGCTTCTATTCCGAAGCTCTCTTTCCAGTGCGCTCACTTCAGCCGAGCAGTATACCGTGAAGACGTGCGAGATTTCTGAAAAGCTGGCCTCACAGGCAGCGTCCACCCCTCACTATGTGACCACTGCCGCCAACACGCTCATCGAAGAGGCCATGACCGCGGCTCTTAAAGCAGTAGTTGGTTTCCTCCTTCTTGTTATCAAGGCAGCGGAAAATATCATCGTTTTTATTATTGAAATGGTCATAGGGACATATGCCTGTCTCCTCACTGCCACTGTGAACGGCGCGGTAAGCGTTGCCATAAATGCTACTGAGACTATTATCGACTTTGTCAACGATGGGTTAGGTGCTATCACCAATGAGCTCGAAGAGGGACTTGGGGCTCTGAGTACCGCTGTTAATTCTGTTGAAGGGTTTATCTCGGATGTATCAAGCCTTTTCACAGGAACCGATGATAAGATATCGTTTGATCAGGTCAACCTGACAGTGGAGGCGCTCAAGGACTTTAAGATCCCCGACTCGGTGAACGAGAAATTAACCTATGTCAGAGACCATCTTCCCACTTACGATGATGTGAAAAATGAGACGGAAGATCTTATCAGGAAACCTTTTGAACTTTTATCCGGACAGCTCAACGATACGTTATCGAAGGAGCTCACCTTTGACAAGAGTATGATTGTGGTTCCGCCCAAAGAATCTTTATCGTATTGTAATAAAAATGGCTTCTCGATTCACGACTTTTACACCAAGTTGAAAGACGGGACAAGCGATGCGACGAAATATATTGTTGTTGCGCTCTTTATTATGGCTTTATTGGTAATGTTACCTACAGCATACAAGGAGGTCCGCAATTGGCGATGGATGCAGGAATGTGCTTCAAGGACAGCCGATGCTAATTACGAGCAGCAAATGGAAATTATTCACAACTCAGCCTCTCGCATCACAGTGGGGCTTCAGAATTTGGCCGCCAAGCCTGTTCAGAATCCATTTAAAAAGATCCTTACAAAATGGTGGGTCGATTATGTTACTTATACTCCTGCATTAACGACTATACTCCTCGGCCTTGGAGGGCTTTTTCTCGTTGTCCTCCAGTATGCGGTACTACATCAGGTACACAAATCTCTCCCCAGATGGCAGGAGTCAATTGCGAATGTTACAACCGACGTGGCCACAGATTTGAAGAAAGAGACCGTGACGTGGGTCAACAGCACTAATGATGCAATCGGACACACGGAGTCCTCGGTTAACGATGAGTTATTTGGATGGGTCCACCAGGCAACTGAAAGTGTCAATGATACACTGACAACGTTTATGTCCAGTATGAACGATGAATTGAAGTCAGTCTTTAATAACACTATATTGTACGACCCTATTTCTACGGTTGTGTACTGCACAATTGGTTCAAAAATAGCCATGGCGCAAAAAGGGTTAACCTGGATACACGACCATTCGGAAGTAACCTTTCCTCGCATCTCAGCCCAGTCAATTGCGAATAACCAGGATCTTGTGGATTCATCTATAGGCGATGAGGTGGCGGAGTCCGCGATTGATACACTGCAATCGGTTATAAACGTATACGAACACTCTCTCCAATTGGAGCTCTTTGTGGCTGTCGCATTAATATTGTGCTGGCTCTTTGTTGCAATAGCCGGGTTGCTGTATTGCTGGTGGCAGCTTGCCCAATTGAAAACATACGGCACATCTGCTGTATTTCCTCAAAACCCTTCTGAAAAGATTGAGGTGTTGCACTCACTGAATCATGGGTCGCGTGTAGGAGATGAGAAAGCATCCATTCGAGCAGAATTCATACCTCCTTCTGTCCTATTCTCAGAACCACGGACGCCAATAACCCTTAACTTTGAAGGGGTTGGTCCTCGTGATACTGTATACAATATGAAAGATGGCGAAGAGTGCAAGGTTCAGTTAACTAAGCCGAAAAATATTCGAAAGAGCACTAGAGCTGAATTCACTCCATTGTCAATGATATAGATTATAGGGTTATAAATATTGGATAATTAGTAACGGTAGGCAGTAATGAACAATTAATAAAATCAAAGATCTAAAATGTTCTATAACTACCAATCTACATTTGAACCCAAACCAGTTTCAGTTGCAAGTTCTGTCAACAGTCGCCCGATAATAAGATCCATAATCCCCATTCCAACACATTTGAAGATGATGTTAGGGTGTTGGGTGAGATCATAGTCCTTGTCAAAGATCTCTCCAACTTCTACCAATTGGTCCTCAGTAACATTAGCGTCATTCAATTCTCCAGATTCTTCCAGGCATGCCTTTTTAGAATCAACAAATATCGTTCCTCCGCCGGAAAGAAGAGTCTCGGTGTCAATTTCTTTCATATGTGGCTTGTATGATCCAATGAGGGAAATGAACCTTGTTTTCTGCGGTTGCAGAAAGGTATATGGGAATAATGGAGCCGTAGAAGGAGTACAACAGAAAATGGCGTCACTCTCCGTCAAGGCGGATTTTAAGTCCTCTTCATAGTGTGAATTCCCCTCCTTGGCGATGAGTCTGAACTCGACATTGGTATACGTTTGACGAAGAGAACTCAGAACTTCCTGATCAAGTTTCTTTAGTCGTTCATGACCACGATTAATGGCAGTGATCGATTCAATCTCGCCTTGGGGGAGAAGCAACAAAGCTAGTCGAATGTGCCATTCGACCTGTCTTCCAGACCCGAAAACTACAATATTCTTTCGAGGAATATGGGTGCACAAGTTGAAAAGACTCATCGAAGCCAACGCTGTTCGGAATGCAGTCACTTCCGTCGCAGAAACCAAGGCTAGAAGTTCTCCAGTCTGCGAGAACAGATTGATCACACCTACGGTACCGCCTTTGCCAGACAAGGTGACAATCTTAATTCCAGTATTAGTCGTGTCCGAAGACGGCATAAATAGAGAGAGAGCAGTGTCATTATCCTGGTCTTTCGTGACAATGCTACTTCGCAATGGTTGGTGAAGACGCTTTTCCCAGTCCGAGGGTTCTGAAGCCTCTTTCGTATACTGAATGAGTGACTCCCTCAACGCTTTAAGCAGTCGCTCACTTTGGTCAGGAGTCAAGTTCCGGAAGATTTTGGAAACATCCTTCTCGGTAACCAACAACATTTTGGGCTTTCTGATATATACCGCAAGTGCTGTGTTTAAATACGTTCTATTACCTGCTAAGTCTACGTCATGGTATTATAACTGCCGACCCCCCGCATGTCTCACATATTTCACAGCCGGGTAAGTAAAGAATTCTCTACTGAAGATTGATCTAGTTCTGATCATTGAAATGACCGGTCAAGGGTATCAAGGATTTTTTGGCTATAAAAGAGTGATATACTAGTGTTGTGTCGTTGATGTGAAGTTTTCCTCGGTAGTTGAGGAGTACCAGTTCCGAGGTACTCTGTGGCGGCTAAATCGCTGCCAAGCACTATGATATCGACAAGGTGCTGGTAGAGGCTAAAAATACACGGGCTCTAGTCGTTTGGTATATATTTTTGATCATTATTTGAGGTACCCGTTGTATGGCCAGGCATGAATATCGGCCTGTTTCGGGGCCGATTTACACGGATCTCAAGCGAAAGCGGGATTTATGCATGTACTCTCATAGTTTCATATCGTCGATGCGTGTTGTCTTGAGCCACTAATTAATCAAGAAATATTATTATAATAAAATCAAGACATTAAGTCTTGATTAATGTCTTGATTTTATCATAGCCTTAGAGCTTTGCCAAACTACAATTAATCAATGTTCAATTTCTGACTTCTGTACCGGCTGACTTGGTCTATAAGCGACGACAATATACGATTCATGAGTATCTACCTAGTAGTTCAATGATAATATTTCAGTGGACTGGTAACCGAGGTGCCAGTCGACTTTAGTCTGCACATGATGTCTATTAGAATGTTTTTGATCTGGCTGGTGAAGCCCAATGTCTAGATATAGTCTTCCTTTAGCAGTATGCAAAGACTTTAATCAAGGATTATTAATATTATATTATACCAGGTACACACAATTAGGAACTCTTCTCTCGGACGTCACGCGATGTTGTTGAAGCCCCTAATAGAATAGATCTGTTAGTTCTATCTTAATCACAGATCAGTCCCTATAGGTCTATACACATGTTAGTGTTAAAGTCACAGTAGGATAGGTTCCCCAGCTTACCTTGTCTATAGTAAATAAACAAGTACTATTATTCGCTGGAGAACCATCCCCTGTGGGAATCTGCCCCCTTAAGTACGCTCCCTTAACCGGAGTCTGTACTACGAGGTCCTTTGTGATTGGTCGATGCAAGGCAGTCGGTTCCAACCTACATTCTGCCTGCTTCACCATGTCAGCACTCACCTTACTTCCAACAGATGTTACCCGAGGAAACGACCCCGTCTGCTTTGCTATTCGAATGGTTACATTTGATTTTTGTACGAACAGTCCTCTGTCTTAGTCAATGAACTCCAATCGAAGATTGCTGCTATTTAGTTCTAGGAGACACGGTTTCCCTCGTGTAACTGGCGCAAAGAGTTGTGGAATCCCCATCGACTTGATACCTCGGCATCCATTGATGGGTTGTAATACATGTTGAAATGTCTGCTTAACAGGCAAATATGTTAATGAAAGCTAGCCTAGATTCGTAACAAGTGACAATGGGTTAAAAGTACAGAAGTAGAATTACTCTACGCGTCGTCTTCAGGTCGTTCTAAGTGTCTCTGCCCATTAAACGTTGGTTCTTCCTTGCTCAAAATTTAAACTCGTTATAACTCCACCATACCGGACCCAATTGGCTTTATTTTTAGTATACAGGTAGAATAAGATATCCAAAGTTATCAGTGTATACCAAATGTTAAAAATTCTTCGCCTGAACTGAACTGAAATCAATTATAGTCCTATAAGCGGCTTTCGCCAGAGGACCCAATATAAAATACATAATAGTAATCCAATATAACAATAGTAATCCGTTTCATATCAACTTGAGTCCACCCAAATTATCGCATTCGCGCCGTGGGGATTGGCTACCCCCCGTAGCTCCCGGGAAACACTTCCTTCGCAGGATTTAAAACCGAGAACCTTCCGATGGTATGGAGTTGACATTAATCTCTCTTGGTGTGCCTTTTAATGGCGTGGAAGCGTCGGGCTCTTCGAAATGAATTGAGCCGTCTGCTTGAGTCCGTCCTTGGTAACTAATAATGTTTTTAGGTCAAATG